>CATOSE010000379.1:0-15089 GCA_951812265.1 Taphrorychus bicolor | reverse complement strand
CTTCCAACTTAACAAAAACCAAAACAATCGACAATTAACGTTTGTAATCCTCTAAAAACGTAACAAACTCAATCCGAATGATTTTAATCTCTAAATGGGTTTTTTTAAAAATGGTAAAAAAATGCGATTCTGAAAGTGCTTAAAACTCGACATTCGATGGGCTCTATCTCCGAAAATATTGCATCTACGGAACTTCGATTCGAATGAATTTAACTTCTAAAGAGATTTTTTTAAAAATGGTCAAACAAAGGGATTTTAAATGGCTTTAAAAATCGACCTCCGAAGGGGTCTTTCGCCGAAAATATTGTACCTACGGAACTTCCGATGGCGGGAGGTGATAGAGGACATCAAGAAGAGGACAAGACAGGTGGATTTACTCCGATTGGTCAAGGCGTTCTCAACTTACAGGGGGCAAACTTGAGAATTTAGAGAAAATGAAAATACTCCCCTCCTTTAAACATGTTCGAAAGAAAAATCGAAAAAATGTTTTGGCTGTTTTTGGTGGGAACCCGATTCGAATAAATTTAACTTCTAAAGAGATTTTTTAAAAATGGTCAAAAATGCGATTCTAAAAGTGCTTAAAACTCGACCTCCGAAGGGCTCTATCTCCGAAAATATTGCACCTACGGAACTTCCGATGGTGGGAGGTGAAAGAAGCCATCAAGAAGAGGAGAAAACACTTGGACTCAGTCCGATCAGTCAAGGCGTTCTCAAGTTACATGTGGTCAAATTTGAGAATTGAGAAAAAAGGTGTAATACCCCCCCCCCTTTGGTCAATTTCCAAAAAATTCCGGAAATTTGTTTTTTCCTGTTTTAATCGGAATAAGACATTTGGCACCCTCTAAGAACGAAACAAACTTAATTCGAATGAAACTGACCCCAAAGGTGACTTTTTTAACCCTTTGAGGCCGGAATTATCTTTCACAAGAAAATGTTTTCACAAAAAGTATATATTTTTGGAAAACCTAGTTGTTTAGAGGTAACTAAATGTTGTGTTGAGGTTTATTTTTTATTTTTGTTTCTGATTTTGTTTTTGAAGGGAGTGTCTCACTCACCATGAAGGCGCTAGGCATTAGAGATCCTAAATATATATGACCCGCCAGTCGCATTCACCCCTTTCAACCCTTTGTCCGCAGCCATATTTGTTGGTAGGTTTTTTCGTCCTTTTTCTAACCGTCCCACAATCGTAAATCAGGTCAGCCTTCAAAACTTTTTGGCGTTCAACAGAGTTGAAAAAATTATCGAATTATATGTGATAGCCCTTTCCAACTAAGTCTCTTGCAAGATCTTGAACCCCTCTACTGCTAAGATTTGTTTCTGAAATTTGACCCGCTTTTGCTGTATAAATTTGAAACTGGCAAATATATCCTGAATCTTCTGCCCGAACCCAAACCTTATATCCCCTTTTGATCGGTTTGTTAGGCATATACTGCTTGAGCATGCTTCGAACTTTGAATCTAATCATCGATTTGTCTATGGATTGATGATTTTAGGGCTCTTCTCCCTGGTTGCATTGCGTTGTTATGTAAATGAATGTTACTCAATAACCAGGAAAATCTCCAAAGGGGTGGGGGGGGGGGGGGAGTATTACGACTTTTTTCTCATTTCTCAACTTTGACCGCCTGTAACTTGAGAACGCCTGGACCGATTAGAGTGAATCCAACTGTGTTGTCCTCTTCTTGACGTCCTCTTTCACCTCCCACCATTGGAAGTTCCGTAGGTGCAATATTTCCGGAGATAGACCCCTTCGGAGGTCGATTTTTAGGCACTTTAAGAATCGATTTTTGGACCATTTTTAAAAAAAAACCTTTTTAGAGGTTATTTCCATTCGAATTGAGTTTGTTATGTTCTCAGGGGATTGCAAACGTGCCATTCCGATCAAAAACAGCAAAAACAAATTCCGAATTTTTTTTGAAAATCGCCAAAGGGGGGGGGGGGGGGTATTACGACTTTTTTCTCAATTCTCAACTTTGACCGCCTGTAACTTAAGAACGCCTGGACCGATTAGAGTGAATCCAACTGTGTTGTCCTCTTCTTGACGTCCTCTTTCACCTCCCACCATTGGAAGTTCCGTAGGTGCAATATTTCCGGAGATAGACCCCTTCGGAGGTCGATTTTTAGGCACTTTAAGAATCGATTTTTGGACCATTTTTAAAAAAAACCTTTTTAGAGGTTATTTCCATTCGAATTGAGTTTGTTATGTTCTCAGGGGATTGCAAACGTGCCATTCCGATCAAAAACAGCAAAAACAAATTCCGAATTTTTTTTGAAAATCGCCAAAGGGGGGGGGGGGTATTACGACTTTTTTCTCAATTCTCAACTTTGACCGCCTGTAACTTAAGAACGCCTGGACCGATTAGAGTGAATCCAACTGTGTTGTCCTCTTCTTGATGTCCTCTTTCACCTCCCACCATCGGAAGTTCTGTAGGTGCAATATTTCCGGAGATAGACCCCTTCGGAGGTCGATTTTTAGGCACTTTTAGAATCGATTTTTGGACCATTTTTAAAAAAAACCTTTAAAGCTGAAGGCAAAACTCAAAAACTAAAAAAAATACTCCGTAAGTTCTATTCAAAAAACGCACCTCAAAAAAACACATGCTTTTTTTACACTTTTTTTGCAGTTTTTTTTTTTATTTTGATTTTTTTACTCATTTTGTAAAGTGATTTTTCTCTCGAGTTTGGAACAAAACGTTTTAATTGTTAGAAAACAATTATTATTTAAAAAAAAAGTATTTTTTTTTATTTTGTACTAAAAATGTATTCTTTTGATTGAGTGCTTTGTAAGGGTTTTGTTCAAATTTTTTTAATGACTTTTGCCCCGAGCCTGAAACAAAATAGAATTCGATTTTCTACAAAAGGATTATTTTTCTACAAAAACAATTTTATTTTTAGAGTCATTTAAGAGCAAAACTTAAGATTTTATTCTAAAAATGAGGAATCTTTAAAATCGCAAAAAAAATTTCTTCTCGTGATTTTGTTCTTTTTTGAACTGAAAGCAATGAACCAAAAATTGGATCTTTTGATTGAACGCTTTGTGACGGTTTTGATCGTCTTGGCTCAAAAAGTTTATTTTGCAAAAGAGCCTGAACGTAAAAGTAATTTTTTTTTGTTAATGTGCAATTAATTTTTTTTTAGAATTTATGTTTTTAATTATTTTTTTTTACTTAAGATGAAGGCAACATAACTAAAAAATAAAAAAATACTCAGTATGTTCTAATCACAAAAAGCACTTCACAAAACACATGCTTTTTTACACTTTTTTTTTACTTTTTTTATATTAAAAAAAAATTGATCATGACATTTTTTTTACACATTTTATGAAAGGATTTTTCTTTCGAATTTGGAACAAAACTTAATATGTTAGTCGTTAAAATTGCGAAAAAAATGCGTTTTGATTGTTAAAAAACAAATTTTGTTTCTAAACGCACTTCAAAAAAACAAAGTTAATGGTTATTTCCATTCGAATTGAGTTTGTTATGTTCTCAGGGGATTGCAAACGTGCCATTCCGATCAAAAACAGCAAAAAAAAATTCCGGAATTTGTTTGAAAATCTCCAAAGGGGGGGGGGGGGTATTACGACTTTTTTCTCAATTCTCAACTTTGACCGCCTGTAACTTGAGAACGCCTGGACCGATTATAGTGAATCCAACTGTGTTGTCCTCTTCTTGATGTGCTCTTTCACCTCCCACCATCGGAAGTTCCGTAGGTGCAATATTTCCGGAGATAGACCCCTTCGGAGGTCGATTTTTAGGCACTTTTAGAATCGGTTTTTGGACTATTTTTAAAAAACCTCTTTAGAGGTTATTTCCATTCGAATTGAGTTTGTTATGGTCTCAGGGGATTGTAAACGTGCCATTCCGATCAAAAGCAGCAAAAAAAAATTCCGAATTTTTTTTGAAAATTGCCAAAGGGGGGGGGGGGGGGGTATTACGACTTTTTTCTCAATTCTCAACTTTGACCGCCTGTAACTTGAGAACGCCTGGACCGATTATAGTGAATCCAACTGTGTTGTCCTCTTCTTGATGTCCTCTTTCACCTCCCACCATCGGAAGTTCCGTACGTGCAATATTTCCGGAGAGAGTCCAAAATTTTTTTGAAAATCGATTTCTGGCCACGGCAGAACTTATAAAAGGGTCCCTTAGCTAAAAGGGTCCCTTAGCTCAGGCCTAGAGGACCAATAGTCACAATAACTAGGTAATTTGTAATGTCAAAATCAGCATTGCTGTTTGACAAGATATTATTTGTTAGAATTTCCTTCTCCACTGGAATTTCGTCCTCACTGACATCACCCAGTTCATTGACATTGTTCTGTGGAATTTCCTCTAACCATCAGGATTTAGATTTTCCAAATTTATTGAATCCGTCAACTCGACATCCTGTAGTAAAACACATGTGTAAGTCCTAGTGTGCTCATCCTGAACCCACCATCAAAACAGCATCAAAATACTAGTATCACGATTCAATAAGAATTTGGTATCCCTAAAGATCTAATTCCTAATCCTTTAGGAAGCAAATAAACAAACAGCTTGGCCGCTATGGTCAAAAATAACACTTGTACACAATACAAAACGTGGTAATAATGTGCAAGATAATGGTAAATGTGTGTACAAGAACGTACTAACCGAATACGAGACTCGCGCGATCGATGCAATAGATTTTCTGGCGTGAAAATGTGTTGTGCGCACGCCTCCAAACGTGGCTTCACGGCAGCCACAGTAGGAAACGATCAAATAATTAATATTGTCGCGATTTAACACGAAATCACTATTTATTTATTCCACAAATACACACGACTAAAATTCGACTACTAAATAGCTCACTACTTAACACTTTATAGCCTTCTATTATCGCTTCGTACTTTAGCTTACTTATAGCTCGCTTAAAATAAGACTACTCCATAACCGCGCGCGCTAAGCGCGTTTTATACACAATCCTAAAATTACAGAAAAACCTAGAAAGTTCTTGATAAAAATTCTTGAATAATCTCACATAAAAAAAAAGGTTGGAAACAACTGCCTTCTAGATTAAACCGAGCAATAAATCACTCATGTCAGCCATGACGCAGCGCGGATAGGCCACGAAGCTCCACCAACCACACGCGTTGCCCCGCCTCCCATGCGGCGTCGCTGCGAATCGTAACAATATTTAAGTGTTCTCACCCTGGGCACACCAGAAAACAAAGGGTTAAATGGCCAAAAGCCTAAAAATTAATCACCGAAAGAGACTATCTTCGAAAATACTGCAACTACGGGACATAATAGCGTTAATGTATATTTAGGTTATAAAACTAAACCCACTACCACAAATTAGCATATTCACACCCCTTTTTACGACGCTGAACTTCACTTAGATATTGCTTTAAAATTTAATATCGCACAAAGCATATAACCGAACTATACAATAAAAGTCTTTACGGTCGCCTAGAGACCTATTAAAATCGCTCCTAGAAACCTCACCTCATCGCTTTTAACAACTAAAAACAAGCCATTTCACTTTTTTTTTTCTTTTTAAGGTTAAAATATTCCTGCAACCTTCAACTCTATTTGCTGCAAATCAGCCGCTTACGGTTGAAGAACGAAGCACAATGTTTTTCATGGGAAATTTAAGGACAAAATTCGTGGCTCATAGAGTTTACGTTTTATCTCGCACTGTATTACGGTTTTCCGTATGCCGGTGGGTAGGTAATCGTCCGTCGGCAAAATGAAACGAAGAAAAATGGGTTTGCGGCCTTAGTTTATTGCGCGTCGGGGTTCAAATTCGCCCTCTCATCACCCGGGTTAAAATTAGTTCTTCGAAGTCATTTAATCCAAGTTTCCTCAGAAAATGAAAAAGCGAAAAAAGGTATTAGAAAGCGATGTCGAGGGACGACGATTAAAATTTTGCTCCACTATAACAAGCACTTTTGATCAATAGATAGTAGGTGCGCTACTTTAAAAAATTTTGTCAAGGTTCAAGTGACACTTTTAGCATGCTCCTTAACGAAAATGTTTTTATTTATTGTGTAGAATTGGCGTAAATTAAAACATAAATTCAAGCAAGCAAAGATCGAGTGTTGCAAAAGCAATTGGCCAGCAAAATTATTTAATCAAAGACCATTAGGAACTATACATCAATCGGAACATATGCTTACGCTTAAATATCCATGTTTGATATAGTGAATAGTATCAATAACCTTATTTACATTCCCAATTGTAACTGCAGACCTGCAGATGGTAATTAATGAGAATTGAACTTAATGAACGGAAAATCAATGAACTTGAACATGATTGTTCTATTACGAATTTTCCGATGGCCTGGGATGCTATTCTAATCGGTTTACCCGACTAATAATAGAGCAAACCCAATTATTGACCATTTGATTTAACATTACTTATTCATTTAAGCGTATTACCCATTCACTTATTTTTGTCATCTAGTTACTTTTGAAACCTTCATTTTTTTTTATACCCTATACATTTTTATATATTATAAAAATGTCAAAGTCAATTTTCCAACGCCTACTTGACGACAATAATAAGTGAATGACTTATATATAAAATATGAATTGCCTAACATGAACTTAATTCATGTTAGTAAAGATTTAATTAGTTCGTTTCGCTTAATACTTTCAGAAATATGTATATTCAAATATTTTATTTATGTATAAAATTAATACTAAAATTAATAACACTCTTTCTAGTTGCAAATACAATATTAGAAATTCATCAAAATCACCATCTGCAAAACCTATTTTCACCCTACATAATGGATATTTACTGCAGTCTTTTATTGGTCAGCTGCTGAAATTCCCACATTCAAGTCCTTTTACGTTGCACCAGTATCATGGTAAAGTATTATTTGTTCGCTGAATAATTGAAAATGAACAATTGTTGACAATAACTTTAGTTTTTTATTCTCTCAAATCTGATTTTATTTGAAAACGCCGTTTTCGACCTTTTAAACCAGCATTTCGCAAGCTCTAATTGTATCTATCCCCAGACTAGTTTCGCCGTTTACGGCTCGTCAGTGAGGCTTTGGCGCAATCAGAACTTGCGGAACTTTCGGTACTCAAAACCCGTTTCATAGCAGCACCGAGAACAGTCTTCCGGTGGCGCCATCTGTGTCCGTTTTTTGAACCAAGGAGATTGCACTCGTCCAATATCAACGTCATTACAGTACATTAGTCACCTTTAATTCAGGGATTTTTGATGCCAGTTGTATAAAAAAAATTCAAACCAGGGGCTCTTACTTATTACTGGTATGAATTGTAATGGTATATTATGCAACTAGTGTCGAAATCTGCATATTTCGCAAGAGTGTGACGGTTCGACCCAACGTCACAACAGTGTGAAAAGTGATTTTTGTACGTATTGGACACTACACTTTTTTTTACTGCCATTTTGCTTTAAAATTTATCATTCGTATTATAACTTCTAGAAGGTGGTCCATCGACAAGGATCTACTCCTTTTTTCATCCAATTGAGTATATACATCGAAAATCGCTCGAACACGTCAACTTTAGTTTTTAGGGCGAACACACTTTTGAACGGTTTCAACCCTCTAAGCTAAACCTCCAAGTAGGATTAAGCATTGACCTTGAAATTTTGATATCCGAACGAAGAGAAAATATATGAAGCCGTCTCCCAGAAACGGGAGGATTTGATGGGATTTAGCAGTATTGCGCGTAGGTGCCAAAGTCAACGGGCTTTCCAAAAATGTGGCCGGTTTGGTGGTACGTGCGGAGGAGGGGGGGGGGGGCGTCCAATGGCGTACTAAAGTCAAAAATGCGTTTTTCTCCGTACACAAATTTGTCGCTCTTTACCGTAATGTTTAGGCTATAAATGTGTATCTAGAAGATGTGGAGAGAAAAAAAAATCAGTTGTTAGTTTTGGTCCAGCTCTTATACAGGGTGGGACAATAGTGCGTGAACGGACGATTGCACCGAAATGCAAAAAGATATCAATATGAAATTTTGGTCATCGATTGATGTTAAGCTTGGGCGTATTTCTAAATTATTTTGGATGTTAGTGGCAAGCTATATACAGACTGGCCACATAAAATTATGTTTTTTTTTAATAGGACACCGTATATATTTTGTTATATTCAGGTTGCCCTTTTTAAATACCTCAAGAAAATATAAGCATATGTGGCCTTTATACTACGCGCTTAGGAAATATGGGGGTTTAAGTGATAAAAATCGGTCATCTTTGGGCATTCAGAGCTCACTTACAAAAGAAAATTTAAAAGAGGATTATGTTCACTTATTTACTAGAAACCTTAGATTATGCAATAGTTATTAATTCGCAACTTGGAATTGCACTGATATACAGAGTGATCGTTGTTTGAAAAACCTTGATTTTCTCGATTTTTTCAAATGGCAACACCGCATTTTTTGGATGCTGTTGTATGGGGCTTGAGCTCAACTTTTATTTTTATGAAGCATGTCCTATACCTATCTCTAATAGATATTTGACCCCATTTGTGCCTGATATTCCATAACATCAATAATTAAGGCAGGTTAGGCATCATTATTAAGGTTAAGTGGACCAGCCCAAGAATAACGTATCGTATCCGGCGGTGCCCACCTCCTGATCTGACACGTTATACTTGTGGTATACATAAGGGCTCAGACTACCATTCTTAAAGCCTGCATCGCATTTATACAATTTTCGTTGCATGCAATGGCCAATGAAAGTATTCTGTCAGCTGATTAATTTATGGCAATGCGTAATAGTCAGTTGACTGAATACTGACATCTTATTGGCCATTGCATACAATAAAAATTGCATAAATGTAGTATAGTCTACTAATATGCAATTTTTTTTTTAATAATTATTGTCGGAATATTTGATAATTTAGTAATATTACTATAAGGAAGAAAACATAGTTAATTAAGTTGTTGGTACACAGCCTTAATGTTCATTTCTACATTAAGTGTTCAAAGTGTCGACCCTGTTGTCCTGAACACGCCTCAATTATTTTATTAAAATTTTCCTTAACGCTTTGTAACATATCAAGAGTAATTGTTGCGAAAACGTTGCGAATACGATGTTTGATATTTTCCATTGTTGTAGGTTTCGTTTCATACACCTTGTCTTTTACATAACCTCACGAGAAGAAGTCCAATGGTGTTACGTCGGGTGACCTGGCAGGCCAACGTACAGGTCCACCTCTTCCTATCCACCTCTCAGCGAATGTGTTATTTAACAAGTTGGTTATAGTTTTAGCATGATGAGGCGGCGCTCCATCTTGTTGAAAATGCATGTCTGTGTGTTGAAAGAAAGGAATATTCTCTAATAATTCAAACAAGTTGTAGTTGGATATGGCTCATCTGATTGGCCAAGAGCTATATTTTGGACAATCAGATGAAGGAAAATACTTAAAACATAAAACGTATTGCTTAAGTTCTGGCATTACTTAATCTATTTGGCTTGATTGTACAAGTCACCCACAAAGTCGGGTTCAGCTAAACTCGACTGGTACTTGAACTCGCCCATAAGAAAAGCATTGCTGTCAGCAAGTGTCACAAATGAAATTAATTTAACATCAATGCGATTCTTATGGGTGGGTTAAAGTACCAGTCGAGTTTAGCTGAACCCGACTTTGAGGGTGACTTGTACAATCTGGCCTAAATATCATATAAAAATCTATAAATATTTTAACTATTACATATTTTTTAGTAGATGCACGTTACAAAAATTACTCTTTTAAATAAATAAGTTAACGTGGCATGTTATTTTCAAAATCTAAATAGATCAGATGAGAAATCAGAAGATGAATAAATTAAGCTCTAATGAGGTCAAATATCTCTAAATCTATTAGAGATAGATATAGGACATGTTCCATAAAAATAAAAGTTGAGCTCAAGCCCCATATAACAACATCCAAAAAATGCAGTGTTGCCATTTGAAAAAATCGAGAAAATCAAGGTTTTTCAAACAACTATCACCCTGTATATCAGTGCAACTCCAGGTTGCGAATTAATAATTATGGCATAGATTAGGGTTTCTAGTTAATAAGTGAACATAATCCGCTTTTAAATTTTCTTTTGTAAGTGAGATCTGACCACCCAAAGATGGCCGATTTTTATCACTTCAACCCCCATATTTCCTAAACGCGTTGTATAAATGCCACATATGCTTATATTTTCTTGAAGCATTAAGAAGCATGTAAGAAGGGCAACCTGCATATAACAAAATATATAGGGTGTTCTATTTAAAAAAACATAACTTTGTGTAGCCACGCTGTATATAGTTTGGCACTAACATCAAAAATAATTTAGAAATATGCCCAAGCTTAACATCAATCGTCATCCAAAATTTCATATTGATAACTTTTTGCATTTCGGAGCAATCGTTCGTCCACGCACTATTGGCCCACCCTGTATAGGCCGAGCTACAAAAATTTTTCTGTGCCACACTTTTTGCCAATTTGGATGTACTTTTCTCACATTTCACCCTGTAGATTCCACATTTTTGCAGCAGATAGAAAATCTGAAATAATTCAGAGAGGTAGCATGCCTATGGACCTCCGACCTGACCAAAAATCATTAAATAATCATGATTTGAAATTTTGACGAATTTTTGAACTTTAGATTTCAAACTGCCAATTTGAGGTATATTTGTGCCGAAACCGTGCATATAATCGAATGGCTTTTTATCTAAGGGGATACCTTGAAATGTTTTGTTTTTGTGACTTATCAACCACTTTTCGTTGGAACGTCGCGAAATGGTCTTAATTGAATTTCGAAGCAAAAGATGCAGGTTTTTTAAAATTTTGGCCTAAAATCCCGAGTGGTTCCGAAGATCGCCACTTAGCTAGGGTATCGGAAGCGTTGGAGATAGGCTCCTCCCACTGAACGTAATTGACAAGTAGTTAAGCAAAGCCGGTATCGGGCCACTTTCAAGGACATTGCAAATGTCCCCATTCCGCCTATGGACTTAACGCCCACGTTAGCCTTGACCTCGCGAAGGAAACGTGACGGATCGCTGGTGAGCCAGGTGACCTTGAAACGCGTCTTTGAACTCCAACCGAGTCCGCTTTGACGTCTCCCTCGAGACCTTGACGAGTCACACGAGGTCGCTGGAACCTTAAAGAGTCACGCCGCCAACCTGTCCTTGAGTGCCTCCCGTATGTGCTGGCGCCAGACCTTGAGCTGACCCCCTCATTTAAGCAAAGTGGATTCCAGGACAATACAAGGACTTTCTTCCATCTTATCCTTGACGAGCGCTTGGGGGTGACCTCGAGAATCGCAACGACGGGTCCACGCTAATCACTGACCTTGAACGTCGGCGACATGCGTAACCTTGAGCGCGCGCTTTGACCTTGTGAGCTATCTAGATGTAGCTAGCTGAGATTTTCCGACATGTAAACATTAACTTTAAAAGCATAAACCAAGGAAAATCGGCCGAAAAGCGTGGAAAACTGGGTGGCAGGCAAAAATTTGAACATTTCTAGGAAGATTACTGGCAAAATGCCTCGGTCCTCGACAACGTTTTCACAAAGACTGGTCGATTTGAATATTTTGTGTCCGGATTTATGTCAAGAAATTCACCTAAATCAAAGACCTTCTTTTTCAGATGTAGAGTTTCAACTCAAATGTAGACAAAAAATACCCTTCATTAACACACCGGCCGTGACGTAAGCGATTAAACGATATTACTGATATCTTTGAAACGATTAAAGCTAGAAAGCTGATATTTGTTATGTGGGTTATTACGGCTACATGGTGCGATGCGACGTTTCGTTCTTTCAAATATACGCCATCATCATGCTTTTATATTATGTCCGTTTACCCGTTGGTTCAAATTTGATTTGTAGGAAACCTACTGAGGGGCCATAAAATGTGAATAATTGATGTAGATATCATAGCGACCATAGTTGGTTTTCGAGAAATTTTACAAAAAGTGCAAAATCTTATATTTGATCCACCCGTGCTCAGTACTAGTTCTAGGCAGACATTTGAAAATGGACTCTACGTGTAGCTCTGTTCTTCTACTTTCTTAGCTCTTCTTATAGGTTTTCGCGTAAATCTTCATCAAAACGAAATTTGAGCTGTTAAAAGCCGCAATGCACGATTTCAAAGTTTAGGTTTTTGGGCCGGTTTGAGAGCCTCATATGCTTAACATAGAAATATCGACTTTTTCCGACTAGAATATAAATCAATAGTAACCGATTTAATTCCTTGGCTCTAGTAATTTTATTATAAATAGGGCGTAGATTACGTTTTAGATAGTATAGAGTGTCGCGAAAAATTGTTGTAACATAAAATTTTAGACTTTAGCCTATAAATCAATATTAATTAATTTATTCCCTTAATTCGATTAGTTTTATGACAAATAGAGCGTTGATTTCTGTTGATAGGGCTTCCCAAATAATGCTGTAACTTTTAACTTTAGATTTTTGTTTGTTTACCAATATATTTTTTTTGTAAGTTTTATTCACTTTAATATTAAGTCGCGTTCAAATCTAACCACACCATAAACCAACTCAAGATTTCTGCTGACCAACTTGTTAATAGAAAGAAAGGTCGAGTGTATACCTCGTTTTGAATATCTCATCAAGGTTTGTTCGTTCGGCAAATTTCATGTCATTTAATCAAGCCAATATAGCAACCGATTAAACTGTTCAAATTTGTAAATTTAACAGGCTTTAATTTATTTTTCCTAAAATCTAAAGTTGACGTGTTCCAGCGACTTTTTGTGTATAAAGGCAGTTGGAAATGTGCTTTGCACAAGCGATTTTTTAAATTTTTAAGGCAGTTGTAGAAAAAAAAACCTTTTTAACGGCCGATTTAAAAAGAAGGTTAAAAATTGAAAATAAATGGGCGACACTAAAAGAAAACGAAAAATATTAATAGGTGCCGCCATATCTCCGCCCCTGAATTGAATTTTTGAAAATTTTTTAGACGCCATCTTTGCAGGTCTCTTGCGCAATATTCAGGCATTTCCGGAAACATGTTTATATGAAAATATTTATCATATTTTTAAAAGTATAACCATACTCTGAAATGTGTCATAGTAATTATCAGCCTGTATAACGTTAATTAAATGTGACATAAAGATGGGGTTTGCATCAAATGCTCAGTTTGTGACCTCATAAATGGTGCGCAGTATTTTTAATTGACTTGAAGTAAAACTGACCATTCCCAAACAGTTGATTTTGACAAACCTTTTTCCAAATTTTTATTTAAAAAATATTATATTGTATTCGTGTTAAAAGCTTTACAAGCGTGGAGAAAACTTGCATTTTTAACACTTTTATCATAAATAGCAATTTCGTTACTTTTCCCTCAATTCGGCTCAACTTTCATTAAGTTGTTATGTCGTGTTGCTATGTTTAACATATTTTTGTAACGGAGCTTGTCTAGAACATATTTAAAAGTAGTGTAGTAACAGATGATTTTACACATAACAATTCTGTAACTATCGCAAAAAGTGTAACTCTTTAAAATAAATAATTCTTACCCTAAGTGTGTATTTCTTTTTTTTTTCAAAAAAAAGTACTAGTAAGTACAGTATAAGCAGTGGCGGATCCAGTTGAAGGCAAGGGGGGCAGGCCCCCCTTTTAAGGGGTCGATCCCCAAAAATATGGCACCTACGGAACTTCCGATGGTGGGAAGTGAAAGAGAACATGAAGAAGAGGAAAAAACAGTTGGATTCACTCCGATCGGTCGAGGTGTTCTTAAGTCACAGACGGCTAAACTGGAGAATTGGGAAAAAAGTCGTAATAACGTTTTTGCTGTTGTTGGTCGGAATGGCACGTTTGCAATCTCCTAAGAACGTAACAAACTCATTTCGAATGAAATCACCTTCTAAAGTGGTTTTTTAAAAATGGTCAAAAAACGCGATTTTAAAAGTGTTTAAAAATCGATCTCCGAAAATATTGCGCCTACGGAACTGCCGATGGTGGGAGGCCCTATTCCCCCAAGGATGTCACTTTAATACAGGGCGAGTAAAAAATGTCCAAAGGCGGTTACGAAAAATTGTCTAAAATAGTATAGTAGTGGCGATTTTCCGATTTCAAAATCGGAATTTAGTAACTTAGCTAAATTTCGAGTTTAGAGACAAAATTTAGTTAAATTCCGAGTTCAAAGTCAGAAATTAGTTAAGTTCCGATTTCAATGGCGGAAATTAGTTAAATTGCGAGTTTACTAAATTCCGACTATAAACTCGGAATTTAACTAAAATCCGACTTTGAACTCAGCGTTTAACTAAATTCCGACTTTGAACCCAGAATTTAACTAATTTCCGGCTTTAACTCGGAATTTAACCAAATTTCGACTTTGATCTTGGAATTTAACTAAACTCAGTCTTTAAACTCGGAATTTAACTAAATTCCGATTTTCATATCAGAATTTAACGAAATTCCGACTTTGAACTCGGAATTTGACTAATTTCCGACTTTGAATTCGGAATTTAACTAAATTACGACTTTAAACTCAGAATTTAGATAAATTCCGATTTTGAACTCGGAAATTAACTAAATTCCGATTTTCATATCAGAATTTAACGAAATTCCGACTTTGAACTCGGAATTGAAGTTTAAAGTCGGAATTTAATTAAATTCCGACTTTGAACTCGGCGTTTAACTAAATTCCGACTTTGAACCCAGAATTTAACTAATTTCCGGCTTTAACTCGGAATTTAACCAAATTCCGACTTTGATCTTGAAATTTAACTAAACTCCGTCTTTAAACTCGGCGCTTAACTAAATTCCGACTTTGAACCCAGAATTTAACTAATTTCCGGCTTTAACTCGGAATTTAACCAAATTCCGACTTTGATCTTGGAATTTAACTAAACTCCGTCTTTAAACTCGGAATTTAACTAAATTCCGATTTTGGACTAAGAATTTAACTAATTTCCTACTTTGAACTCTGAATTTAACTAATTTCCGACTTTGAATTCCGAATTTAACTAAATTCCGAAAAAATATATTCCGATTTTGAACTCGGAAATTAACTAAATTCCGATTTTCACCTCAGAATTTAACGAAATTCCGACTTTGAACTCGGAATTGAAGTTTAAAGTCGGAATTTAATTAAATTCCGAATTCAAAGTCGGAATTTAACTAAATTCCGTCTTTAAACTCGGAATTTAACTAAATTC
>CATOSE010000375.1:0-38770 GCA_951812265.1 Taphrorychus bicolor | reverse complement strand
GACTGAATCGCGGACCCAAAGCTTTGCCCACTGCGCCGAGCTGAGCTTGCCCGACGCCTCTTCCGCAGGAGTCGCCGTCGTTGCCTGCTGGCCTTGTTTTGTTGCTGCCAGTAGGTCCTCCATTTTTGCCACCCTGCGGGCCGGTGAGACGTCGCCGCCGCGCATATCGGCTGTGTCTAGTGAGGGCAGTAGGTCGCGCTGGTGGAGAGCCGCCACCAAAGCTGGGAGCAGCTGCTTGCCCAGCAGCTGCGTTACGAAACTCCACGCTTCGCGCGCACCACATCTTGCAGTGGCCATTGTGCGGATGTGTGGGTAAGCTAGCTCCCACACTCCGAGGAAGAGAGCGGCGAAGCGGTCCGCTTCCGGACGCCGTAAGAGTTGCGAGGTCTCGAACACACTTTCAATCTCGCAGCACACGAGCAAATCGGCGGATGGTGCAACACTGGACAGCCAGGAGAGAACGCCCTGTGCTTGGCGTAGAGAGCTGCGACCAGGCAGGCTGTGCTGCGAACAGGCTGCGGCTGCCAGCAGTTCTGCCGCCGAGTCCGCGAAGTCGTCCGAGCGACGACCAGCCGACGTGTAACGATTTACCGCCATGTTGATTCATGTTGCGAGGAGCAGAGCGTCCCCCGACGCGTCTACTCCCATTTTGAACGTCACTTCGTCAGTGTAAGCTGCATCATCTGCGAGCGCAGCGCCTGCGTGCGCAGGTAGCATCATGAAGGCTGTTGAATGATCAACCGTGAAATCCGAAGGGTGCTGAGCCCGTACTGCGCGGCAGAAAATTACGAAATAGTTGAGGGCCACGCGGACAGACCCTCGGTTGTCAGTTGACAAGCCGTGGTCAAGAGCTGTCTGGAGAGATGCGGCAAGCTGCGGCAGCGACCATGCGTGTTGATTCACTTCGAGGGGCAACGCCGCGTCAGCGAAATAGAAGCTGGCTATAAAGGCGACTTCGACCTCCAAGAGTTTGAAGCGTTGAACACCGCCAGAAGCGACTGCCAGCCAATGTTCCGACACCACCTGTAGGGGCACATCCATGCCAGCTGCGTGCATATTAGCGGATGTGGGATTACCATTGCCTGCAGCGACTTTGAAGGCTGTCTCCATTGCGATAGGAGATAAGAGCCGCGGATGTCGGGTCGGGGCGCGCGAACGTTCGCTGAAGAACAAAAGCGGGAGCGTGCGAGAGAGAGTGAGAGGTGCGTCCCTCGTGCGGCTGTGTCTTGCGGAGACGCACGGAGAATTGTTTGTTTTCTCCCCTTCGTTTTTTTTTCTCTCTCTCTTGCCCGCTACGGGTTCGCGTTTCATAATCCCACGGGGTTATGCATTAGAAACCCCACGGGTGCTCGACAGACGATCTGTTCGGGTGCGCGCTGCTTTCCCTGGAGGTAAGCACCAGGTACGTCGAATGGCGCAACGTGTTGCCGTTGGAGCACAGATACCGCGTCGATGCTGTTGAGAGAGGGCGTGCGCACGACAGGCGACATGGTCTGGTTGGCCGTCACCTTGTAGTGTTTGGAGTGAAGGTCGCCTCGGGCGACGCACCGCGCGTTGTCCTTGACCACCTGGCCGTCGTCTCCGATCTTCTCACATCCGGTCCACATAGTCTCGACGATCTTCATGTCTGCGATCCATGGGTCGTCGGCGGCGATGTCGACCTTTGCGTTGAGTCGGTCCATCTTGGCGATTTCCAGCTGTTTCGGCGTGTCCCACCTGGCGCCTCTCATCTGTCGCTCCGAGAAGATGTGCGGGGAGGACCTGGCCTTGGCTGCTGCGACTATGAGGGGGCCGCAGTCAGAGCTGGCCGTGGAGAGAACCGTCCCGCTGTGGGCGTCGTCGAAGATGTCGTCTGAGGTGAGTGCGTCGGCGTCCGTGTCGTTGCCGGCGAGCAGCGGTACGAAACGAGGGTTAAGCGGGGGCGCGACGAACCCGGCACATGCGGCCGAGACAGATGCGGCGGCGTAGACCTCACGGGCGAATGTGCTCTCGGGCGTGCCGGGGCCTTATCGTCGGAGAGCCTCGTCGTGGTCGGCCATGACCATCATCTCCCGCTGGAGCGTCGGGTCGAGTGACACGTATGCTGCTGCCACGAGCTCGGAATAGTCGCCGGCCAGCTGGTTGATGATACGCGTCGCCTCGTCACAGCACCCGAGCATCGACGGTTCGTCGTCGAGGCGGATCGTCTCGAGGCGGTCGAGCAGGCGGGAGTCGCCGTGCTCTGTCACCACGGCGAGGGCCACACTGGATACGCGTGGGCTGGTGGCGTCCCAACGTGCAAGGACGGCGGCGTCGGCGAGCGCCGAGAAGGCGGGGATCGAAAAATCGCCGAGGTAGTCGGGTCGAGATCGGACTCAAGAAGGGCGCGCAGGTTCCGTCAGAGAATCAGTGGCGCCGGGCGCCGGTCGTGTGACGCTGGTTGGTGTTGGTTCGAGCGGGGGCCCTTCGCGCGCCGTCGTGAAGGTCGATGCTTGGTTGCAGCTCGGCTGGTGCCTCCTCCTCGGGCACGCCTCCCATGCTCCGGAGTGACGAGAGGTCGATGAGGTTGGCGGTCTTACGCCAGACGTCATCGTATGGCACGTCGTCGTCGCGTCGCTGGACATGGTGGCAGCGAGACCAAGCGCCCTTCCTCTGTGTCACCGTCACCTTCCATCCGACGCCGCCATGCTCGTCGCACGGGTATTGAGGGTAGTGCTCGCGGGGGATGAGATATCGTTTGGGCGCAGTAGGCGGCGGAGGTGGTTCAGCGACGGGCTCGTTGTGCGGTGACGTAGCAGGAGCGGGCGGCGGTTCGGCGTTGTCTGGCCAGCCAAAGCCGAGTTCGAGTCGTGAGGAGTCGAAGTCGCCGTCGGCGATTGGAATCTCGTTCTCGTCACGAAGCTCGGTGAGAGGCACCTCCACGCCTGGTGGTGTGGGTATCGGCGGCGTGTGTGTCTGCTGCTCTGTTTGCTGCTGCTCTGCGCCTGCGTCGGTCTCTGGGTTGCGCTCATCCGCACTCTCGCGTGCGAGTCGAGCCTTTTCTCCTTCGAGTCCGTCGTCAGATGAGAAAGGAATGCGAGACGAGGGAATAGTCCACCCCCCCCCGGATGAGCGCTCGAGGCCGGGTTGTTTTTTCCAGCAGATATAGACGTCGTCCGGTACGATCGTAGAGTTGCTTTCTGGGATGTAGCATATGTACCCGGGCTGGCTGCGGGCTACGCCGATCGTCTCGAAGTCGCCGCTGCGGCCGCCGAAGTAGCCGAGCAGAATCGCACGTGTAGCTTGCTTAGCGGCTTTGTTGCGGAGAGTGCCGCTCGGGAGGCGCTCGGAGATGACGGGGTAGCACAGCGAGCCGAAGGGGCGTCGGTGTCCGCCCTTGGGCTTTACCGTCTTATCGGGTGTGCTGACCAGCCTGCCTAGTGCACAGTCGTGAGGCGCTTCGCGTGAAGGTGCGAGCGACTGGCCTTCTTCGGTCTCGTCCCATGCGGCGCCCCAGAAGCCGACAGGTAGGTTTGACTGGTGGAGCTCCTTGCGTGTCCCGGCCATCTGCGCACGCCAGGTGGGTTCCTGAGGGTTCTGGCGGCTCGTCTTCTTCACGGTGCACGTGATCCGAATGTTCTTGGATCGGGCGAGGGGGACCATGTGTGAGCCCTTGAGCTCATTGGCACCATCCGTGTGGATCCAAGTGATGGGTTTACCTGACGAGTTGAAGTACGCGAGGATGATTTCCATGGCCAGGTGTGCCTGATCCTTGGAGCCTTCGCGCACGGTCTTGCGCTTGCGGGAGGCGGCGTGCGTGACGCCGACGACGACTTTGAATCCGGTGAAGATGCACGGTACGCTTATGTACATAATGTCGAGGAAGATCAGCCCTTCGTCGCGTGGGAGGTTGCCGCTGGGCCCGAACCGTTTGGCATCGCCTGTGATGCACGCCTCACATTCCGGCTTGGTCGGTGATGTGAGCGCCTGTAGCCATGTGTCGTCGGCGTCACTGAGCGCGTCGGGCAAGTGGCGTAGCACTCGGTCCTTGCCGTGTACGAAGGACCGGTGGAGGAACTCGTAGCAGATGGCGGACTTGGGGAGGTGATTGCCGCGGATGATGGATGTGGCGTCGTCGATTCGTCGTGCGCCGACGAGCGCCAGCTCGAGCGCGCACCGGTCGCCGAGCGCCGACTCGAGCGCACGTCGGTCGTCGCTAGCTAGTGCCTCCTCGATTTCGACTTCGTCGTCGGTCACTGACTGGAACGTTCGCTGAAGGAGCTCGCCGTGGATGGCTGAGTCCGGGAGACATTTGCCTCGGATGACGAACGAATCTGCGCTGATGCGGAAGGTACCGTTCATGAGAGCGAGCTCATAGTCGACCTGGGGCTTGGGCGGTGGTCGTGTGGCCGCTTCGTCGCGAGGCGGGGCGGCTGCGGCTGTCTCGACGGCCTGCGGAGGTGGTTTCAGCCAGGCTGCCTCGGGGGTTGCGACGAAGGTGTTGAAACATCGCGCGATGCGGCGGCACGTAGCCGGGAAGTACTTCTCGCACTTGCTCGACGACGTGACGTACGTGCCGTTGGCGTCCGTACCGCGAAGCGCTTTGTGGGTGCCGCTTGGGTGGCGACAGACGTGATTGCCGAATTCGAGCTTGATGGCACCCGCGATGTTGGGCGTTGCGAACCGAATAGAGGATTTGATTGCGGCTGTCGACGGATCTGGCGCGTCCGGGCATTGGTCCCACAGAATTTCGATCGAGTCGGTGAGCTTTCTGAAGCGAAGCCAAGCGGGGTGGTCGAGCATGTGGGCGTGATCGTCACAGTCGTTTAGGACATGCCAATCGAAGTGCGTGGATCCGCGCCGCCGCCGCCCGGGCGTCTCGACGATGACGAAGCCGCGACGCTTGGCGATACATATCGCTATCTCGGCGGCGTGCTCAGATTCCGTGTTGGCCTCCGCGCTGGCTGCCGAAATGTCGCCCTTAGCGTCTGGCACGCCGAGGATATGGTCCGGGTAGGTCCTGCGTGGTTTGCCTGGATTGCCGCGGGCGTCGAGCAAGTGCTGTGACGTGGACCAGATCTTGCACCGCACCGAGAACGCACCTCCGATGCATCGCGCCTTGCCTTGATGGTCGATAGCCGAGTTCAGACAGTCCACGAATCGTCGCGTGGTGATGTCGTGAGCGCTACCGCCGATCTTGATGTCGAAAGGCACGACGCAGGCGGAGAGTCCGATCTCGCGTGCGTAATGGACTACGTCGCCGTCGCGCCGAGGTCCGTAGCAGATGAACGGGATCCAGTCGCCTGACGTTGGGATACCGAGGTCGTGTACTGAGGCGGCGAGCCCGGGCGACGGGGACGGCTTGTAGCCAAGCGGACGTAGTGCTAGCACGTTGCGGTTGTAGACGCGAATGGTGACCCAGCTTGGGTAGCTCATGAAGCCGTCGGCACCCCAACCGGGCATGCTAAGCGATAGTCCTTTCTCGATCGACGCGCGCCCGGGGGCGAGGAGGGCATATGGGCAGGCCTCGTTCAGGATCGAGTCACTTTCGCACCATTTGCGCACGCCGCTATGCTCGGTGACGACCGGCATGTTGAAGTTGCTGCGCCAATTGAGGGTCACGTTGCCGCCGACTCCAACGACGTTGGACTTCGCCCGGTGGAGGGATCCTTGCTCGAACTGGTCCTTGTGGTTCCCCATGCCCATGGCGCAGCCTGTGTCGGCGATCACGAGACACTCGGTGATGGTTTCGGAAGGTCGTGCGGCGGTTCGCAGCCGGCGAGCAGCTCTAGGTATAGCTGACCTGCTTGTTCGCGCGAAAGGAGGTCATCGCACGGGGGCTTAAGCTGTCGGCAGTCACTCGGGAGGCCCATGAGCACCGGCTCGATGACTCGACGACGACGTCCGTGACGGCGAGGTTTGCGGTGCGCGTCACTGACTCGCTGGTGACATCTGAGGCCGGCGGATCGTCGAGATCAGGGTCCGGGCTCCCGTCGGAGGCGCGGTCGGGCGGCGAGGGGGCGTCGTGGGCGTCACCTCGGATGATGAAGAAGAGGCCGATTAGGGCGCACGTCACTGCGCCTTGCTCGTTGGCGAGCCGCGCGGTGTGGCGAAGGAGGGTCCAGAGGCCGCCAAGCGCCGTCAGTGCGAGATGTCTGCGGCTGTCCGGTGGAAGGTAGAACGGGGCCGCCCCGGCGAGCAGCCCAATTCCGATGGGGACGTCCTTCGATGCCAGTAGCAATCGTGAAAGACGCCACACGAACGTGCCGAGGACGACGGCAATAATGAGGGTGACGTGCTGCGGGTCGTAGGCGTCCCGGATGTCCGTGGCGGCCTGTGCGGCGAGTCGGCGGGTGCTGTCGAGCCCGTCGGCGACGTGTGTGCTACCGCGCCGGACGCTGACGCCTGGCGGTCCGTTGCCGGAAGGTGTGTCCAGTCGACGACCGGCACTGTCTGCCTGATTAGAGACTGGCGCGTGTTCGCTGATCGTCGTGCTCCCCCCTGAGCGCGTGCTGCGGGACCGTATGCGTGGTCGCAGTGGTGCGCCGGACGAATCAATGGGCAGCGATGAGGCGGCTGGAAGCGGTGTCGCGGCGCACGCGGATGGAGCCGCCCTCGCGCCACCTTCGCGCGCGTGAGGTTCGATGGTTCACGTCGGTGTGTGCGGCGGCGGCGGCGAGGCGGGCGAAGGTGGCTGTGACGGCCTCGCCGATAGCTGGAACGGGCTGTACCGCCGGCTGCGCCCTTCCCCTCGTCCAAGTCAGCGAACGGGAGCGGCGTGGGCCCGAGACTGTCGCCCACGGCGGCGTAGCGTGCAGCGGCGGACGGCGTTGGCGGTGCGAGTCCAGGCAGCCCGGTGGTAAGCATGGCGCCAGCGAGTGGCGCGGAGGCGGCGGCAGCGGTGCCTGCGAACGGCAGGGTGGGAGCCGAGATCTGACGGGGAGCGGGCGAAGCGATCCCGGGCCAGTTGTTCGCTGGCGGGGCACCGATGGACGGAGCAGGGGTCGTGTCGACGATGTCTGCAGGCTGCTGTGCGAGTGAGGGCTGTTGCGTGGGTGCAGTGAACAGTGTCATCGGAGACGGCGGGTCCGGCTGGTGCTCGAGAGACTCGGGAGTGGGCGCGGACGCGGGCGCGGGAGCTTCTGGAGTGACGGAGGTGGCGTGATCGCGTGAGGCTGCCGCATCGTCTGTATTAGGTGCATCGTCGCCTGAGAGCTCTATCAGGGCCTTATTTGCGTCTTCCTCTGATTCGAATTCATATACCTGCCCTTCGACTCCCTCGATCGTCGCCCAGTCGGCATCTGAGATCTCGCCGGAGCCCACGTAGTTGCCGAGCGAAGATATCACGCAATGCCATTCGGGAGAGGCGTCCTCGGCGCAGCTATCGACGCTGGCGTCGCCTGTGGCTGCCACTGCGATGATCTCTGCGGTTGCCACTGCGGTGACGTCCTCGTCTGTGACATCACGCAGATTTTCGAAGAAGCTAGTGAGGCGATTGGCGGTGGCTCCGCGGGCGACACTGACGCGGCGATTCCGGCGGGCGTCGGCGGTGGTCCGCCGGGCGAGTTCTTCTTCCGTTCCTTGCGCTTGGCCTGATATTCCTGCCACTTCTTCCGTGCCTCTGCGGTTGGCTTTGGCACTGGTTTTGGCGTGACGGGTGGTGACTCGCCAGTCCCATTCCTGTCGCGCAGTGCTATCAGTTTGCGCCAGCGTTTGGTGTCGAGGGACACAGACAGCGGTGGCGACCTCACGTTGTAAGGGCTGCAGATGCAATCGTCACTCGGGTGCAGGCACTTCGGACACCATTTCTTACCTTGCGTGATGCCTGCGAAGGCGGCGGCGCCGGGCCGTGCTGCCGGTGCCGGTTCGTCGGCGCCGAGCAGTCGCAGATCGTTCGCGCCGACGGTCGCTGCCATAAGCTGTAAATCATATCCTTGAAGCACATCCACTGAGATGAACGAGGGCTTTGGGGTTGCGCCTGACTGTTTGCGGAACACTTCCTGGCCGCACATGCGTATCAGATACTGTAAGTCCAGAGCTACCGCCGTCGCCGCGCGTGCTTGAGGGGCGTCGACCGTCACTTTCAACGGAAAAACATCGACTGAGAAAAAACAACCTAGCCTACCTACCTCTAAGTACCGGCAGGCTAGCTAAAGACAATCGGACAAAGGTACAAAGTATTATGCGCCCAAAGCATGAGCTCACGCCTCGGGGAATATAGTCCGAGTGCTCGCGTACCACCCATGTGGCACGCTAACCCCCGGCTTGCAGCCACCCGTGCGCGAAAGACTATACGCCTCGCATGAGCTGCTGCTCAGCAAACTGGGCGTTTGGGCCGAGCGGCCGTCTTCACATTGCCCGCTGTCGGACGCCTTGAGGAGTGTGAATCGGGCTCCACAAAGGACTGTGCACCAAGGTTAAGTACGGTCCGACGATGCCGCTCGAATACCTGAGGAGATAGGATCTTGGTGAATAAATCTGCGGGGTTATTTTCCGTGGGCACATGCTCCACTGTCACCGTGCCTACGCCTCGTAGCTCGCGCATTTTGAATAGCTTGCGGTCGACGTGACGGGAATTCTGCGCAGACGTAAAACAGTGGCAACGATCAAACGCTCCTTTGTTATCGGTGCCAACCTGGATGGGACCACCGCGGCGGTAGCCGATGTGCTCGAGCGTGCCATCAACATGAATAAGCTCGATGGCACAATCTGCGAGCGCCACTAGCTCGGCCTCACATGACGACATCGTGATGCAGTGTTGTCGGCGGGAGTGAGTATTGATGGCCGCGTCCGCCAGGAAGATGACAAATCCCGAGGTGGAACGTTTCTCCGACCAGTTTGAGTCAGCCCGGGCTCGGAGGACGTGGGAGGTCGCCGTATTACCTGAAAAGGTGATGCCTAGATTCTTGGTCCGCACGAGGTATACCAGGACACGCACGAGACAGTAGTACATCCGCTCGGTGGGGAACGTAAGGCAGCTGCCGAGGAGTCCCATCGCTGCCAAGATCTCTGGGCGGTATTTTGACGCGTGGAGGCAGGCCCCGTAAAGTGATCCGTACTTGCTCACAAGGGGATCGGGTGCCTTAGCGCGAGCAGCAGTGGCCGCCTCCCACTCCTGAACTAGGGCCTCGTCAGCTGGGGTATACGACCATGAGGCGGGGAAGGCGGCGGAAGACTGTGTAAGGTCGACATCCGGGAAGAAGCGCCTGGCCATGTCCACGATATAGGTGCGCGCGGTGAGGAGGCACGTTGACCGGTCGTCGCTGGTAATACGATTCGCGCCGAGGAAAAAATCGTTCTTGGGATCGATGGCCTTAAACTCGATTCCGAATTCCTCCGACATCCGCTTCATGTCTCTAGCGGCCTCGGCCTTGGCTTCGGCGGTGGGATCGTACTTCAGGCGTCCGTCGTCCACGTAGATCGGGCATGTAATGTATGAGTCGTCGGGCCCAAGCTCGTGTCCGTCGCCTAGGCGCTTGCTGTACAGGCAAGGCTCCTGGGCACAGCGATCGTAGCCGCATGATTCTGGTGACGTCATGAACTCGTTCCACGTACGGTTCCATATGGCTCCGCTATCGGTCTGTCCGTACAAAGGGTTTAGCATGAGCCACAGGATCTCGACCCCTCGCTCGTCGTAGTCGCGGAACCCGGGAGGAGCGCGACAGACGATCTGCTCTTCGCCTCTCTGCTTACCCTGAAGATAGGCTCCTGGCACGTCGAATGGAGCCGTGTGCTGGCGCCGAAGACAGGACACAGCGTCGGTGGCGTTGAGCGAGGGCGTGCGCACGACCGGGGACATGGTCTGATTGGGGGTCACGTGATAGAACTTCGAGTGCAAATCGCCCCGTGCCACGCACCGAGCGTGGTCGCTCTTCCAAGTACCATCGACGTTGATTTACTCCCGGCCCGTCCACATCGTCTCGACGGGCTGCATACCCCTTACCTTTGGGTCATCGGCGGTCACATCGATCTTCGCGTTGAGACGCTTCATCTTCGCGATCTCTATCTGCTTCGGCTCGTCCCAACGCGCGCCCCTCATCTGTCGTTCAGAGAAAATGTGAGGGGAAGACTTGGTCTTGGCAGCTGCTACTATGAGCGGGTCGCAATCGTAGTTGGTGCTGGCGAAGACCGTGCCGCTGTACTTGTCGTCGAACATACGCTCCAGACGCACACCGTCCTCAGGATCCAGGCACTGGGGCGAGATAGGGACGAATAGCGGGTCGAGCGGTGGTGCTCTGAGGCCAGCGCAAGCGGCGTCGACCGAAGCGGCGGCGTACACTTCCCGAAGGAGGTTCGTCTCGGGAGAGGATGGGCCGAATTCGCATAGCGCCTCGTCGTGGTCGGTCAGGATCATCACGGCTCGCTGTAGCCGCGGGTCCAGGTGGTCGTACGTCCGGATGGCGTTGTCGTTCGTGCCCCGGAGGGAGTTGAGTTCCCGCACTGGGTCGTCGACGGAGGCAAGCAGCAGAGACGGAGGGCCGTCGTCGCGGGCTAGGTCATCGAGGCGGCTAAGCAGTCGGTCCGTGCCGAGCTCGGTAGTAACTGCTAGCGCTTCGGAGCTCAGCCTGGGGCTGGTCGACTCGAACCGGGCGACCTCGGACACGTGCCTCAGGGAGCCTAACGCGGGTGTGGCGTACGCGTGGTTGCCGTATCGGTCGGGCGGCTGTCGGTCTCGGGCGGGTCGCCTGGGTTCTCGTAGCGGATCGTCGAGCCCGGGTGCAGGTCCCGTGACGTCTGTGGGCACAGGTTGCATCTCGGCGACTCTCGGGGCCGTGTCAACGCTCGGGCGCAGCTCGGCAGGTGTCTCGTCGACCGACGCGTCGCCGCCGGATTGCTTCAGGGTGGAGATGTCGATGAGATCAGCTGTCTTTCGCCATACGTCCTCCCAGGCGACCCCGTTCTCGCTGGCGCCGACGTGCCGGGATCGTGACCATACTCCCTTCTTCTCGACTACGGTGACTTCCCAGCCGACTCCGCCGTGTTCATCGCACGCGTATTCGGGGTAGTGATCGCGGGGAATGAGGAACCGGCGTGTGGAACGATGGCGGTGGTGCACGGCTGGCTCTGGCGTGTCGATGCCTGTCGCGTCTGCTATGGGCGTGTCGGATGGCTCGCCCCCCCGGCTCGGAGCTAGCGCCGATTCGTCCGATTCTTCTGGACATCCGGGAGTGATCGTCAGTCGGTCCGGGTGAAAATCGGCATCGGCGGTTGGGATCTGTGAGTAGTTCTCGATCTCTGTTGGCATACTGGCCGGCTCGTCCTCGTGCTGCGCGTCCGGAATCTGCGGTTCCGGCCCACCACTGTGCTCGTGCGCGACGCGCTCCTTCTCTCGCTCGAGTTCGTAATCGGAGGAGAAAGGAATCTTTGAGCTCGGGATAGTCCACCCCCCCCCGGACGTGCGCTCGAGGCCGGGCTGGACCCTCCAGCATATGTACACATCGTCGGTCACCATCGTGGAATTAGTTTCAGGGTCGTAGCAGACGTAGCCTGGTTGCGAACGAGTGACTCCGAGCGCCTCGAAGTCGCCGCTTCGGCCGCCGGAGTAGCCCAAAAGGATGCACCGTTTCGCTTGACTTGCGGCTTTGTTGCGCAGCGTGCCGCTCGGGAGACGCTCGAACACGACGGGATAGCATAGCGAGCCAAACGGGCGACGATGGCTACCCTTCGGTTTGACGACCTTGTCGGGAGTGCTGAGCAGGCGACCGAGCGAGCAGTCGTGAGGCGCGTTGCGGCTAGGGACGAGCGACTGGCCCTCGATGGTGTCGTCCCAGGCGCTGCCCCAGAAACCTACTGGCAGATTGCTTTGGCGTAAGGTCTTGCGTGTGCCGGACATGATGGCGCGCCAGGAGGGCTCCTGTGGATTCTGGCGGCTGGTCCTCTTTACCGTACAGGTGACGCGGATGTTCTTAGATCTGCACAGGGGGACCATGTGGGATCCCTTGAGCTCGTTTGCACCGTCGGTGTGTATCCACGTAACGGGTTTGCCAACCGAGTTGAAATAGGCCAGTATAATTTCCATGGCGAGGTGTGCCTGGTCTTTGGTCTTCACACGTATTGTCTTACGCTTCTTGGAGGCGGCGTGTGTAACGCCGATCACGATCCGGAAGCCAGTGAATACGCACGGCACGCTGATATGGAAGACGTCGAGGAACATGAGACCCTCGTCCCGGGGCACAGAGCCACTGGCACCGATGCGTGGCGCTTCCCCTGTGATGCATGCCTCGCACGGGGGTTTACTGGCGTACGTTCGCATGGCCTGAAGCCACGTATCGTCGGCATCGCAAAGCGAGTCGGGCAAGTGTCGAAGCACACGGTCCTCGGAGTGGACGAAGGATCGATGCAGGAATTCGTAGCAGATAGCCGACTTTGGGAGATGCTTTCCCCGGATGATGGCGGCCAAGGCGTGGATGCGGAATTTTCCCTTGGCGAGGGCGCTCTCGTAGTCGGGGGAAGGCTCAGGAGGAGGACGCATATCGGGTTCGGCGTGTGCAGGCGCGGCTCCGGTGGGCTCGACGACGTCTCCAGATGGAGCCGGCAGACGTGCTGCTGTAGGGCTATCGAGATAGATCTGAATGCATCGGGCAATGCGGCGGCAGGTATCGGGATGGTAATTCTCGCACTTCGTTGAGCTGGTCAGATAGACGCCGTGCTCATCTGTGCCCCGGAGCGCAATATGGGTCCCTGGTGGGTGTGAGCACTGCTGCTGGCCGAAGACGAGCTTTACGGCACCGCCGATGTTGGGCGTAACCTTCCAGATCGAGGATTTTACTGCCGTTTTCCTGGGCTCCGGCGCATCCATACACTGATCCCACGGCACTTCGACGGCTCCGGCGTCGATCGACCACTTCACCCACGCGGGGTGATCGTACATGTGGGCGTGGTCCAGGCAATCGTTGAGCGCGTGTTTCTCGAAATGGGTGCTTCCTGGGCGTCGCCGAGCGGGTGCCTCGCTCATCACGAATCCACCGCGGCGTAAGATGGCATAGTTGATCTCGACAGTATGCTCAGATTCGGTGTTAGCGTCTGAGACGGCCTTAGGAATGTCCCCGCGGGCGTTGGGCTTGCCGAGTATGAAGTCGGGGAAGGAGCGCGGAGGATTGCCGGGTTTGCCGCTCGCGTCGGGTAAGTGGAGCGATGCCGACCACGTCGCGCACCGAATGGATTCGATCGCGCCCACGCATCTTGCCCTCCCGGAATTATCGGTAGCGGAGATCACCATGTCGACGAAGCGTCGTGTCGTGAAGTCGTGGTTTGAGCCACCTATCTTGATGTCGAGGTTCACGACGGATGAGGTCACCCCGAGCAGGCGTGCTTGTTCCTGGACATCCCCATCGCGGCGGGGTCCGGAACCTAAGAACCATACGTAGTTGCCTGAGGCAGGCACGCCGAGGCATTGGACAGAGGTGGCGAGTCCAGCAGATGGAGTGGGCTTGTAACCGAGAGGTCGGAGAGCGAGGACGTTACGATTGTAGAGAGTGATTTTCACACCGTTGGGGTAAGAGAAATTCCCGTCGGCCCCCCACGCGGGCAGGTACATCGCGAGTCCGTTTCTGATCGACGCCCTACCCAGAGCGAGTAGGACGTATGGGCATCGCTTATTGAGGATGCCTTGAGGCTCCTCCCATTTCCGGATGCCGTGCTGGGTAGACATCATTGGGAAGCGAAAACCTCCTCGCTTGTCCAATGTCATGGGACCGGGAACGCCGACCACGTTCGATTTTCTCTCGATCAGGCTCCCCGGGTGAAATTGATCCTCGTGGTTGCCCATTGACGTGGCGCACCCGGTGTCTGCGATAGCCAGGCAATGCGTGATCGACTTGGGTAGGGAGCCTGGCGTCTCATGGCCGGCGAGTAGTTCGATGAAGAGCTGCCCCGCCTGCTCCTCTGTGAGCAGGTCGGCTCTGGGTAAGCTACTGAAGGCCGCTATCGTCGGGACTGGGCCGGTTGAGATGATCGTGCCATCTGGAGGTCCTGGGACCGAGGCACCAGCGGCACCTGCGCCGTGTGGATCGCTGATCTCAGTGGAGTCATCGACAACGCCAGTGCGGGCATCTGCTCGAGAGGGCGCTGACTCACCCCGCGCCAGGAAGAAGAGGCCTATAAGGGTGCAAGTAATGGCGCCGTGCTCATTCGCAACTCTAGCTAGTCTGGTGATGATTCCCCAGACGAAGTTGATGGCACAGATCGCCAGAGGTCGCCTCTCCTTTGGTTTGACGTAGAATGGAACGGCCCCGGCTAGCAAGCCTGCGGCGATAGGAAAATCTGTAGATGTTACGACGATAGACGCGAGACGCCAGCAGGCGAGCCCGAGCACGAGAGCAATGACCATGGTGTTTCTCTGGTCATTGCCGAGGTTCCGCCCGACTGCTGTAGTGTGAACCGCCCTAGTGGCGGGCGCCATCGTGGCGGCGGGAGATGCGGGTGCCACTGGGACGGCGGGAGATGCGGCGGCGCGAGATGCAGGTGCCACTGTGGCGGCGGGAGATGTTTGGAGTCGTTCCCAACGTTCCCTGGCGGCCGCTTCACCGGACTCTCCGAAGCCGTAGCTCGTGACGTTGCCGACGGTCCCGAGGTGTTGGATATGTACCAGCTCGAGTGGTGATGACGTCTGTCGTACCCCATCCTCGTCGGGCGAGACCCCTGAAACCGTCCAGTACTGCGTCGGTAGGGTTCCTGAGCCAGTGAATGGTCGCTTTCTCCTAAGCGATGCGGAAGGTTCGGTTGCCGACGGGGGCGGTGGGGGCGCCGGTTCGGACATTGACTCGTCGCGCGACTCTCTCACCGTTGCGCAGCCACCGCCGCAGGAGAGCTTGCGCGAGGTGGCACGACCACCGTCCGCCTGCGTCGTGGGCGCTCGAGGTACATAGGGGGTCGTAGGTGCATGTGTAGGCGGAGGGTGCGGCGGCGAAGGCCGCGAAGGCACTTACGGACTGTACGGAGACGGGCTGGGCGCGGCTACGTCTAGTAGTGGTTCGAAGGGCAAGGGCGTGGGGCCTAGCTCGGACCCTGCTGCGGCAAATCGGGCCACTGCAGACGGCGTTGGTGGTGCGAGTCCAGATGCAATGGGCGGTAGCATCGGCGACGGCGGCGGGGGCACGGCGGACGGTGGCGGAGGCACGGCGATGACGGCGGCTGCTGCGGCATTGAACTGCACTGCGCGGTGCAATTCGTTGGCTACTTCTGATGCCGAGAGTGCATCGTCAGATGTGCCGCCTAGGTCGCCCAGGTCGGCGAGGGACCGCTCGGCCTCTGCCTGCGTGTCGAATTCATATATGGCTCCACCCGCGGACTCAATCTCACGAATCTGGGCATCGGTTACCTCGCGTCCCGGCTGCACTCCGGCGAGACTATGTGCACCTGTGATGGCAAGCCATGCGCCGTTGCCAGATTCATCTCCTGGTGGTCCGTCGACGGCGACACCAACGAATTCCGGGTTGTCAGTGATATCAAGAATGTTGGCGAAAAAAGATTCGAGATCGGTGTTGATTCCGGCGATACCAGCCGGCGCGGCCCGAGCACGTGGTGCTCCGCCTGATCCACCCCCCCCCCGGGCGGGAGCTCGAGACCGGCCGTCTCTCCTTGCGCTTGCTCAATATCTCCTTGTATCGTCGTATCGCCTCATCGGATGGCTTGGGAACCGGTTGTGGCTTGGGTAGACCACGCGAGGCCGCATTCTCGTCGCGCAATTTCATCAATCCGTTCCAACGTTTCGTGTCGAGATATACTGACGGCGGAGGCGATCTTACATTGTCCGGGTTGGCGATGCAATCACCCCCCGGGTGCGGGCATTTGGGGCACCAACCTTTCTCTCCCCCGCCCGCGAGCATAAAGGCTTGGCCTCCGATTTCCGGTGCCGGGCTTTTCGCATTCGCATTGGAGTTGCCTCTCGGTTCCGATGACGGTGGAGAGGAGAGAGATATCGTGCCCTCCGAGTGCCTCGACGGATATGAAGGCGGGTTTGGGTGCGTGTCCATTTTGCTTGCGAAATACCTCGGACCCACATTGGCGAATCAGATATGGCAAATCTAGAAATAGCCCTTCGCGCTTGGTTTCGTATTTCACTCGTTGGCTCGCCTCATATAGATCGGGAGGCATCAGTTTGAGTACATATTCGGCCGCATCCTCGGGTGTATATTTCTGAGCCAAGTTGGGCATGATATGGTTGACAAATGCGAATGCCCTCTTCTCGAATTCGGCTTGAGTGGCACCGTTAGCTAGGCGATTTTTCTCTTGGTATTCGAGGGCGGTTTTGTAAAAATTCTTGTCCTGTTCTGTCCGCTCTCGATCGGCGCCTTGAAGGCGTTTGAGAATGATGCGCCAGGCCCTAGGTCCATCGAAGAATCCTGCTGCGTCACTGCGTGTAGTGGAAAGGTCGCAGGCGTTGTAGAGCTCGTCAGCCAGGTGAGGGGCTTTGGGTACGCACGAGGTTCGAAGGCATTCGAAAAGGGTCGTCCACGCCCGAAGCGTGATGCGTCGACGACGCTCGGCGTTCAGCCTGTTCTCCTTTGCGATCCTGATGCGTGTTTCCATGCGGCGTTCTGCATTGGGATGGTTTGCAGGCAATTCGGGAAAAGTAGCCAGATCGGAATCGATGATCTCGCTTACTGCCGGGGGTATGCTCGTTTCAGCCACAATCACCAGCTCGTAAGGCGACAGTTTTGTGATGGTGCTCTTCATCCAGATGTTCCCTTCGTGCGACAGGACAGTTTCTCCTGGGAAAGGGTCGAGCACTGGTCTTCCAGTGTTTCGCGTAGAATCGTCCCCCATCGCTCTTGCCGCGATGCCGGTCGTGTCCGGGAGGGACGAGTCGAAGAGGTGCTACCAAGAGCGACCGCCGTCGCCGCGCGTGCTTGAGGGGCGTCGGCCGTCACTTTCAACGGAAAAACATCGACTGAGAAAAAACAACCTAGCCTACCTACCTCTAAGTACCGGCAGGCTAGCTAAAGACAATCGGACAAAGGTACAAAGTATTATGCGCCCAAAGCATGTGCTCACGCCTCGGGGAATCTAGTCCGAGTGCTCGCGTACCACCCATGTGGCACGCTACCCCCCCGGCTCGCAGCCACCCGTGCGCGAAAGACTATACGCCTCGCATGAGCTGCTGCTCAGCAAACTGGGCGTTTGCGCCGAGCGGCCGTCTTCGCATTGCCCGCTGTCGGACGTCCTGAGGCGTGTGAATCGGGCTCCACAAAGGACTGTGCACCAAGGTTAAGTACGGTCCGACGATGCCGCTCGAATACCTGACGAGATAGGATCTTGGTGAATAAATCTGCGGGGTTATTTTCCGTGGGCACATGCTCCACTGTCACCGTGCCTACGCCTCGTAGCTCGCGCATTTTGAATAGCTTGCGGATGACGTGACGGGAATTCTGCGCAGACGTAAAACGGTGGCAAAGATCAAACGCTCCTTTGTTATCGGTGCCAACCTGGATGGGGCCACCGCGGCGGTAGCCGATGTGCTCGAGCGTGCCATCAACATGAATAAGCTCGATGGTACAATCTGCGAGCGCCACTAGCTCGGCCTCACATGACGACATCGTGATGCAGTGTTGTCGGCGGGAGTGAGTATTGATGGCCGCGTCCGCCAGGAAGATGACAAATCCCGAGGTGGAACGTTTCTCCGACCAGTTTGAGTCAGCCCGGGCTCGGGGGACGTGGGAGGTCGCCGTATTACCTGAAAAGGTGATGCCTAGGTTCTTGGTCCGCACGAGGTATACCAGGACACGCACGAGACAGTAGTACATCCGCTCGGTGGGGAACGTAAGGCAGCTGCCGAGGAGTCCCATCGCTGCCAAGATCTCTGGGCGGTATTTTGACGCGTGGAGGCAGGCCCCGTAAAGTGATCCGTACTTGCTCACAAGGGGATCGGGTGACTTAGCGCGGGCAGCAGTGGCCGCCTCCCACTCCTGAACTAGGGCCTCGTCAGCTGGGGTATACGACCATGAGGCGGGGAAGGCGGCGGAAGACTGTGTAAGGTCGACATCCGGGAAGAAGCGCCTGGCCATGTCCGCGATATAGGTGCGCGCGGTGAGGAGGCATGTTGACCTGTCGTCGCTGGTAATACGATTCGCGCCGAGGAAAAAATCGTTCTTGGGATCGATGGCCTTAAACTCGATTCCGAATTCCTCCGACATCCGCTTCATGTCTCTAGCGGCCTCGGCCTTGGCTTCGGCGGTGCGATCGTACTTCAGGCGTCCGTCGTCCACGTAGATCGGGCATGTAATGTATGAGTCGTCGGGCCCGAGCTCGTGTTCGTCGCCTAGGCGCTTGCTGTACAGGCAAAGCTCCTGGGCACAGCGATCGTAGCCGCATGATTCTGGTGACGTCATGAACTCGTTCCACGTACGGTTCCATATGGCTCCGCTATCGGCCTGTCCGTACAAAGGGTTTAGCATGAGCCACAGGATCTCGACCCCTCGCTCGTCGTAGTCGCGGAACCCGGGAGGAGCGCGACAGACGATCTGCTCTTCGCCTCTCTGCTTACCCTGAAGATAGGCTCTTGGCACGTCGAATGGGGCCGTGTGCTGGCGCCGAAGACAGGACACAGCGTCGGTGGCGTTGAGCGAGGGCGTGCGCACGACCGGGGACATGGTCTGATTGGGGGTCACGTGATAGAACTTCGAGTGCAAATCGCCCCGTGCCACGCACCGAGCGTGGTCGCTCTTCCAAGTACCATCGACGTTGATTTTCTCCCGGCCCATCCACATCGTCTCGACGGGCTTCATACCCCTTACCTTTGGGTCATCGGCGGTCACATCGATCTTCGCGTTGAGACGCTTCATCTTCGCGATCTCTATCTGCTTCGGTTCGTCCCAACGCGCGCCCCTCATCTGTCGTTCAGAGAAAATGTGAGGGGAAGACTTGGTCTTGGCAGCTGCTACTATGAGCGGGTCGCAATCGTAGTTGGTGCTGGCGAAGACCGTGCCGCTGTACTTGTCGTCGAACATACGCTCCAGACGCACGCCGTCCTCAGGATCCAGGCACTGGGGCGAGATAGGGACGAATAGCGGGTCGAGCGGTGGTGCTCTGAGGCCAGCGCAAGCGGCGTCGACCGAAGCGGCGGCGTACACTTCCCGAAGGAGGTTCGTCTCAGGAGAGGATGGGCCGAATTCGCATAGCGCCTCGTCGTGGTCGGTCAGGATCATCACGGCTCGCTGTAGCCGCGGGTCCAGGTGGTCGTACGTCCGGATGACGTTGTCGTTTGTGCCCCGGAGGGAGTTGAGTTCCCGCACTGGGTCGTCGACGGAGGCAAGCAGCAGAGACGGAGGGCCGTCGTCGCGGGCCAGGTCATCGAGGCGGCTAAGCAGTCAGTCCGTGCCGAGCTCGGTAGTAACTGCTAGCGCTTCAGAGCTCAGCCTGGGGCTGGTCGACTCGAACCGGGCGACCTCGGACACGTGCCTCAGGGAGCCTAACGCGGGTGTGGCGTACGCATGGGTGCCGTATCGGTCGGGCGGCTGTCGGTCTCGGACGGGTCGCCTGGGTTCTCGTAGCGGATCGTCGAGCCCGGGTGCAGGTCCCGTGACGTCTGTGGGCACAGGTTGCATCTCGGCGACTCTCGGGGCCGTGTCAACGCTCGGGCGCAGCTCGGCAGGTGTCTCGTCGACCGACGCGTCGCCGCCGGATTGTTTCAGGGTGGAGATGTCGATGAGATCAGCTGTCTTTCGCCATACGTCCTCCCAGGCGACCCCGTTCTCGCTGGCGCCGACGTGCCGGCATCGTGACCATACTCCCTTCTTCTCGACTACGGTGACTTCCCAGCCGACTCCGCCGTGTTCATCGCACGCGTATTCGGGGTAGTGATCGCGGGGAATGAGGAACCGGCGTGTGGAACGATGGCGGTGGTGCACGGCTGGCTCTGGCGTGTCGATGCCTGTCGCGTCTGCTATGGGCGTGTCGGATGGCTCGCCCCCTCGGCTCGGCGCTAGCGCCGATTCGTCTGATTCTTCTGGATATCCAGGAGTGATCGTCAGTCGGTCCGGGTCGAAATCGGCATCGGCGGTTGGGATCTGTGAATCGTTCTCGATCTCGGTTGACATGTTGGCCGGTTCGTCCTCGTGCTGCGCGTCCGGAATCTGCGGTTCCGGCCCACCACTGTGCTCGTGCGCGACGCGCTCCTTCTCTCGCTCGAGTTCGTAATCGGAGGAGAAAGGAATCTTTGAGCTCGGGATAGTCCACCCCCCCCCCGGACGTGCGCTCGAGGCCGGGCTGGACCCTCCAGCATATGTACACATCGTCGGTCACCATCGTGGAATTAGTTTCAGGGTCGTAGCAGACGTAGCCTGGTTGCGAACGAGTGACTCCGAGCGCCTCGAAGTCGCCACTTTGGCCGCCGGAGTAGCCCAAAAGGATGCACCGTTTCGCTTGACTTGCGGCTTTGTTGCGCAGCGTGCCGCTCGGAAGACGCTCGGACACGACGGGATAGCATAGTGAGCCAAACGGGCGACGATGGCTACCCTTTGGTTTGACGACCTTGTCGGGAGTGCTGAGCAGGCGACCGAGCGCGCAGTCGTGAGGCGCGTTGCGGCTAGGTACGAGCGACTGGCCCTCGATGGTGTCGTCCCATGCGCTGCCCCAGAAACCTACGGGCAGATTGCTTTGGCGTAAGGTCTTGCGTGTGCCGGACATGATGGCGCGCCAGGAGGGCTCCTGTGGGTTCTGGCGGCTGGTCCTCTTTACCGTACAGGTGACGCGAATTTTCTTAGATCTGCACAGGGGGACCATGTGGGATCCCTTGAGCTCGTTTGCGCCGTCGGTGTGTATCCACGTAACGGGTTTGCCAACCGAGTTGAAATAGGCCAGTATAATTTCCATGGCGAGGTGTGCCTGGTCTTTGGTCTTCACACGTATTGTCTTACGTTTCTTCGAGGCGGCGTGTGTGACACCGATCACGATCCGGAAGCCAGTGAATACGCATGGCACGCTGATATGGAAGACGTCGAGGAATATGAGACCCTCGTCCCGGGGCACGGAGCCACTGGCACCGATGCGTGGCGCTTCCCCTGTGATGCATGCCTCGCACGGGGGTTTACTGGCGTACGTTCGCATGGCCTGAAGCCACGTATCGTCGGCATCGCAAAGCGAGTCGGGCAAGTGTCGAAGCACGCGGTCCTCGGAGTGGACGAAGGATCGATGCAGGAATTCGTAGCAGATAGCCGACTTAGGGAGATGCTTTCCCCGGATGATGGCGGCCAAGGCGTGGATGCGAAATTTTCCCTTGGCGAGGGCGCTCTCGTAGTCGGGGGAAGGCTTAGGAGGAGGACGCATATCGGGTTCGGCGTGCGTAGGCGCGGCTCCGGCGGGCTCGACGACGTCTCCAGATGAAGCCGGCAGACGTGCTGCTGTAGGGCTATCGAGATAGATCTGAATGCATCGGGCAATGCGGCGGCAGATATCGGGATGGTAATTCTCGCACTTCGTTGAGCTGGTCAGATAGACGCCGTGCTCATCTGTGCCCCGGAGCGCAATATGGGTCCCTGGTGAGTGTGAGCACTGCTGCTGGCCGAAGACGAGCTTTACGGCACCGCCGATGTTGGGCGTAATTTTCCAGATTGAGGATTTTACTGCCGTTTTCCTGGGCTCCGGCGCATCCATACACTGATCCCACGGCACTTCGACGGCTCCGGCGTCGATCGACCACTTCACCCACGCGGGATGATCGTACATGTGGGCGTGGTCCAGGCAATCGTTGAGCGCGTGTTTCTCGAAATGGGCGCTTCCTGGGCGTCGCCGAGCGGGTGCCTCGCTCATCACGAATCCACCGCGGCGTAAGATGGCATAGTTGATCTCGACAGTATGCTCGGATTCGGTGTTGGCGTCTGAGACGGCCTTAGGGATGTCCCCGCGGGCGTTGGGCTTACCGAGTATGAAGTCGGGGAAGGAGCGCGGGGGATTGCCGGGTTTGCCACTCGCGTCGGGTAAGTGAAGCGATGCCGACCACGTCGCGCACCGAATGGATTCGATCGCGCCCACGCATCTTGCCCTCCCGGAATTATCGGTAGCGGAGATCACCATGTCGACGAAGCGTCGTGTCGTGAAGTCGTGGTTTGAGCCACCTATCTTGATGTCGAGGTTCACGACGGATGAGGTCACCCCGAGCAGGCGTGCTTGTTCCTGGACATCCCCATCGCGGCGGGGTCCGGAACCTAAGAACCATACGTAGTTGCCTGAGGCAGGCACGCCGAGGCATTGGACAGAGGTGGCGAGTCCGGCAGATGGAGTGGGCTTGTAACCGAGCGGTCGGAGAGCGAGGACGTTACGATTGTAGAAAGTGATCTTCACACCGTTGGGGTAAGAGAAATTCCCGTCGTCCCCCCACGCAGGAAGGTACATCGCGAGTCCGTTTCTGATCGACGCCCTACCCAGAGCGAGTAGGACGTATGGGCATCGCTTATTGAGGATGCCTTGAGGCTCCTCCCATTTCCGGATGCCGTGCTGGGTAGACATCATTGGGAAGCGAAAATCTCCCCGCTTGTCCAATGTCATGGGACCGGAAACGCCGACCACGTTCGATTTGCTCTCGATCAGGCTCCCCGGGTGAAATTGATCCTCGTGGTTGCCCATAGACGTGGCGCACCCGGTCCCCGCGATAGCCAGGCAATGCGTGATCGACTTGGGTAGGGAGCCTGGCGTCTCATGGCCGGCGAGTAGCTCGATGAAGAGCTGCCCCGCCTGCTCCTCTGTGAGCAGGTCGGCTCTGGGTAAGCTACTGAAGGCCGCTACCGTCGGGACTGGCCGGTTGGGATGATCGTGTCATCTGGAGGTCCTGGGACCGAGGCACCAGCGGCACCTGCGCCGTGTGGATCGCTGATCTCAGTGGAGTCATCGACAACGCCAGTGCGGGCACCTGCTCGAGAGGGCGCTGACTCACCTCGCGCCAGGAAGAAGAGGCCTATAAGGGTGCAAGTAATGGCGCCGTGCTCATTCGCAACTCTGGCTAGTCTGGTGATGATTCCCCAGACGAAGTTGATGGCACAGATCGCCAGAGGTCGCCTCTCCTCTGGTTTGACGTAGAATGGAACGGCCCCGGCTAGCAAGCCTGCGGCGATCGGAAAATCTATAGATGCTACGACGATAGACGCGAGACGCTAGCAGGCGAGCCCGAGCACGAGAGCTATGACCATGGTGTTTCTCTGGTCATTGCCGAGGTTCCGCCCGACTGCTGTAGCGTGAACCGCCCTAGTGGCGGGCGCCATCGTGGTGGCGGGAGATGCGGGTGCCACTGTGACGGCGGGACATGCGGCGGCGCGAGATGCGGGTGCCACTGTGGCGGCGGGATATGTTTGGAGTCGTTCCCAACGTTCCCTGGCGGCCGCTTCACCGGACTCTCCGAAGCCGTAGCTCGTGACGTTGCCGACGGTCCCGAGGTGTTGGATATGTACCAGCTCGAGTGGCGATGACGTCTGTCGTACCCATCCTCGTCGGGCGAGACCCCTGAAACCGTCCAGTACTGCGTCGGTAGGGTTCCTGAGCCAGTGGATGGTCGCTTTCTCCTAAGCGATGCGGAAGGTTCGGTTGCCGACGGGGGCGGCGGGGGGCGCCGGTTCGGACATTGACTCGTCGCGCGACTCTCTCACCGTTGCGCAGCCACCGCCGCAGGAGAGCTTGCGCGAGGTGGCACGACCACCGTCCGCCTGCGTCGTGGGCGCTCGATGTACCTAGGGGGTCGTAGGTGCATGTGTAGGCGGAGGGTGCGGCGGCGAAGGCCGCGAAGGCACGTACGGACTGTACGGAGACGGGCTGGGCACGGCTACGTCTAGTAGTGGTTCGAAGGGCAAGGGCGTGGGGCCTAGCTCGTTCCCTGCTGCGGCAAATCGGGCCACCGCGGACGGCGTTGGTGGTGCGAGTCCAGATGCAATGGGCGGTAGCATCGGCGACGGCGGCGGGGGCACAGCAGACGGTGGCGGAGGCACGGCGATGACGGCGGCTGCTGCTGCATTGAACTGCACTGCGCGGTGCAATTCGTTGGCTACTTCTGATGCCGAGAGTGCATCGTCAGACGTGCCGCCTAGGTCGCCCAGGTCGGCGAGGGCCCGCTCGGCCTCTGCCCACGTGTCGAATTTATATATGGCTCCACCCGCGGACTCAATCTCACTAATCTGGGCATCGGTCACCTCGCGTCCCGGCTGCACTCCGGCGAGACTATGTGCACCTGTGATGGCAAGCCATGCGCCATTGCCAGATTCATCTCCCGGTGGTCCGTCGACGGCGACGCCAACGAATTCCGGGTTGTCAGTGATACCAAGAATGTTGGCGAAAAAAGATTCGAGATCGGTGTTGATTCCGGCGATACCGGCCGGCGTGGCCCGAGCACGTGGTGTTCCGCCTGATCCACCCCCCCCCCCCCGGGCGTGAGCTCGAGACCGGCCGTCTCTCCTTGCGCTTGCTTAATATCTCTTTGTATCGTCGTATCGCCTCATCGGATGGCTTGGGAACTGGTTGTGGCTTGGGTAGACCACACGAGGCCGCATTCTCGTCGCGCAATTTCATCAATCCGTTCCAACGTTTCGTGTCGAGATATACTGACGGCGGAGGCGATCTTACATTGTCCGGGTTGGCGATGCAATCACCCCCCGGGTGCGGGCATTTGGGGCACCAACCTTTCTCTCCCCCGCCCGTGAGCATAAAGGCTTGGCCTCCGAATTTTCCGGTGCCGGGCTTTTCGCATTCGCATTGGAGTTGCCTCTCGGTTCCGATGACGGTGGAGAGGAGAGAGATATCGTGCCCTCCGAGTGCCTCGACGGATATGAAGGCGGGTTTGGGTGCGTGTCCATTTTGCTTGCGAAATACCTCGGACCCACATTGGCGAATCAGATATGGCAAATCTAGAAATAGCCCTTCGCGCTTGGTTTCGTATTTCACTCGTTGGCTCGCCTCATATAGATCGGGAGGCATCAGTTTGAGTACACATTCGGCCGCATCCTCGGGTGTATATTTATGAACCAAGTTGGGCATGATATGGTTGACAAATGCGAATGCCCTCTTCTCGAATTCGGCTTGTGTGGCACCGTTTACTAGGCGATTTTTCTCTTGGTATTCGAGGGTGGTTTTGTAAAAATTCTTGTCCTGTTCTGTCCGCTCTCGATCGGCGCCTTGAAGGCGTTTGAGAATGATGCGCCAGGCCCTAGGTCCATCGAAGAATCCTGCTGCGTCACTGCGTGTAGTGGAAAGGTCGCAGGCGTTGTAGAGCTCGTCAGCCAGGTGAGGGGCTTTGGGTACGCACGAGGTTCGAAGGCATTCGAAAAGGGTCGTCCACGCCCGAAGCGTGATGCGTCGACGACGCTCGGCATTCAGCCTGTTCTCCTTTGCGATCCTGATGCGTGTTTCCATGCGGCGTTCTGCATTGGGATGGTTTGCAGGCACTTCGGGAAAAAGTAGCCAGATCGGAATCGATTATCTCGCTTACTGCCGGGAGAATGCTCGTTTCAGCCACAATCACCAGCTCGTAAGGCGACAGTTTTGTGATGGTGCTCTTCATCCAGATGTTCCCTTCGTGCGACAGGACAGTTTCTCCTGGGAAAGGGTCGAGCACTGGTCTTCCAGTGTTTCGCGTAGAATCGTCCCCCATCGCTCTTGCCGCGATGCCGGTCGTGTCCGGGAGGGACGAGTCGAAGAGGTGCTACCACAGAGCGACCGCCGTCGCCGCGCGTGCTTGAGGGGCGTCGGCCGTCACTTTCAACGGAAAAACATCGACTGAGAAAAAACAACCTAGCCTACCTACCTCTAAGTACCGGCAGGCCAGCTAAAGACAATCGGACAAAGGTACAAAGTATTATGCGCCCAAAGCATGTGCTCACGCCTCGGGGAATATAGTCCGAGTGCTCGCGTACCATCCATGTGGCACGCTAGATGCTCCCTCTAGGACAGCAGGATGTGGTGTGTACTTACTAACACACTCTCGGTCCAGCAGGAAGTAAGAGTGGAAGGTGGCCCCGGAGATTGGGTCATAGACGACCCACCCCACGCGGACGACAGGGGTAGGCGTCGCCGGCGTGAACATGGCATCAGTGTAAACGATGATTGGTGGGGTATCGTCGGGGCGTTGGCTCTGCTGCCTGTGCGCAATCGGGCTGCTGTCAATGCCACACTGGCGGTATGAGGGTAAAGTGGTGCTGTGACCGGGTGGCCGGCCACTCTATCAGTGGCCTGCCCCACCTAATCTCCGTGTCCCACCTAGCCTGGGTGGCTACGCATCTTGCCGGGTTTTGGTTGTGCCGGCCGCAGTGGTTGGCGCATCCGTCTCCGTGGTGCAGGGTTTGCCGGCCTTGTTGCTTGGCATGTTGTAGCTCCGCGGAGTATTGCACTAGTGCCCCGCACTTGCACCTGAGTAGGAGGGCTTGTAGGGTGCGCAGGTTGGCCGTTGAGGCTGTTGTCACTCCTCCTGCCCCCACTGGGCGTTGCCGGCCGTGGGCTCGGTTGTGTGTTCATCGTTCTCTATCGGCGGCGGTGGCCCGGCGGCGGCTAATCGTCTGCTCTGGCGGGACCCAGGTCGGTATGAGTGGGGGGACGGCGTTCGGCTTCGGTGCCGGCAGGTGCGGCTGTCGGCTGTGGTTGAGCGGCGGAGGCTGGCCGCTGGGGGGGCCAGGGCTCCTGCGTGGTGGCGTAGGTAGGGGCTGGCTAGCTACCCTGGCCCGCTGGAGCCCAACGTTGTCGCGCAGGCTACGCCTGCCACCACATCTTGGTCGGGATCCGGGTGGAGGGGGGGGGGTTCAGTGGGTAGACTTGGGGGGGGGGGGGTGAGGGGATGGGGGTACGGGTCCTACATGGTAAATACGTTTTTACTGTTTTTATAACGGAGAAAAAAACAATAGTTTTTCACTATTTTTGTTGGGATTTTCGGAAATGTACTAATACTGTTTTTGTACTCTTTTTTGCAATTGAGTCAAACACACTGTATTTCATTATCTCTCCGAGCCTCCGAGGGCCGGTCACTCTTTTTGCCATGTAGGGTGCGGGTGGGTCTTGTGGTGTGTGTGTGTGTGTGTGTGGCGTGTGTGGTGTGTGTGGTTTGTGCGGTGTGGGTGGCGTGTGTGGCTTGTGCATGTATGTGTGTGTGGTGGCGTGTGAGTCCATGGGTGGGCGGGGGTGTGGTGGTGTGGTGCGGGTCCTAGATTGGAAATACGTATTTACTGTATTTAGAACCGGAGCCAGATTCACTGTATATACACTGTATTTGGCAGGGTCCGACAATCTGCCGGGGAAGAGTAGTGGATTATGGATTATCCAGATTATATTAAATTATGGATTATATTATGGATCATTCAGACCCTGTAAGTCTGTACAGTACGTACAGTAGTAGAGACTACATACCTTAGCGTTGAAGAGTACACGGAAGGGTTCTTACTGTACCAATAGTACCTCGGGGGGGAGGCCGACGGCAGGGTGTTACACGAGGTACTTTCGATTGTACCTCTTCTTGGCGGGAAATAACGATGCGTTACCGGACGGTGATGACGAGTTGATTACTCTCATCACCTTCGCCGAGCCATTTGGTGTACCCAGTACACTAATCTGTCCTCCCTCTGCATCTTGCGGGTATTCGGGTTGGGAAAAGTAACCTCGCGAACCATGATTCAGTGATTTGTCTGGGAATCGCGGGAGTAATTACTATCTCGGGGGGAAACCCCTATTTTCTGTGTATTGTTTGTTTGTTTGTGTAGTCGAGATACGGATCACCGATCGTCGACCTTGTTTGTGAGAATATCAATCGATGCTAATCGCGCTCGCCAACGCCATCGAGGCCGACGCAGCCTAACCAGGTCCCCCGCTGGGCTAGAACTTGGTAGTAACGAGGTAGGGCTCTCGCGGACTATACTATTACTCTCTGGCCGCTCCAACCGGGCCCGGCCGATCCCGAACTCTCTCAGTAGCACATCTCACGGCTTGCAGAAGCCGTGTTCCATCCCCTCACAGGTTTATCAGTGGAGTAGGTGAAGCTGGGATAGTGTACTCAGCGATCGCCCAGAACCCCGTTACGTTAAACACTTTGGTGGAGATGCCGTTGCCTGAGGTTCTGATGGACGCAGAGGCCAGAGCTTCCATCAACGCTGTGCCAGCCCAGAGTCACAGTCTGCAGACAATCCATCCAACGCCCAGGTCGCCGACGGGTACACGTATGCGCACCAATAAGACGTCGTACTTGCGCCATGATCCATCGTTGGAGCGCAGGCCAGTGGTTCCACGTAGGCCGACGCCTGATGCGCCGATGAAAGCAGAGGCCAGAGCTCTCAGTGACGCTGCGCCAATTCAGAAACGCGGCCTGCTGACGATACCTCCAGCGCTCGTGTATCCACGACGCCCAGATCACGAGGGAGCATTTGACCATCCATTGAAGACCGACACCGCACGTGACACTCATCACGGAGCGACCACCGCCGTATGTCCAGCGACAGGTGTGCATCGCGTGATATTAGCCATGCAAGATCTAGAGCAGCGAGACGGTACACCGCCTTGCGACGTGCAGCCGAGCAGCGATGCACCTTCACGCCAACGCTAACCATCACAACAATGTACGGACACGAGTATGGCCACCCCAGAAGGGCAATGTGATGAGGTAGCCGACGAAGGGTCGAGTCGCACTGCGTCACCCAGTGATGAGTGGGTGGGTGATGAACAACGCACCCCCCTCTCCCCCCATCGGCAGTCAGGAGGTGACGGGGGCCAAGGTCGTTGCCCAAGGATGCAAGGACCTCGATTGACCCCGCCGGTTGATTCGTTGTCAGAATCATCCACTCGGTGGCAATCGGGAGTCGTGGTTCAAGGCCCAAGTCAAGGACCTCGATTTACTCCGCCGGTTGATTCGTTGTCAGAATCATCCGCTCGGGGGCAATCGGGAGTCGTGGTTCAAGGCTCAAGTCAAGGACCTCGAATTACTCCGCCGGTTGATTCGTTGTCAGAATCCTCCGCTCGGTGGCAATCGGGAGTCGTGGTTCAAGGCCCAAGTCAGGTTTCAAGAACCCAAGGACCCCGCATGGCCCCGCCGGTTGATTCGTTGTCAGAATCATCCGCTCGGTGGCTGTCGGGAGACGACCCAAGCCAAGACCCATGTCAGAGAGTGAGGATGGTTCAGGGCCCTTGTCAAGGCTCAAGGACCCAAGGATCTTGCATCGCCCCACCGGTTGATTCGTTGTCAGACCCATCCGCTCGGTGGCGATCGGGGGTCGACGATGACCCGCGTCAAGATCCATGTCCGCATGCGAGGAAGGCTCACGGATCTCGGAATGGCTCGATAACCCAAGGACCACGCTCAGCCCCGCCGGTTGGTGCGTTGTCAGCATCTACCACTCGGTGGCAAGCGGGGCGGGTCGATGGCTCACGTCTAGACCCGGGACGTGGCACACACTGGTCGAGTCGCGGCCCAAGAACTACGGGACCTCGGGTTACCATGCTCATTAACTCGCTGACGGCGTTGTCCGCTCGTTGGCAGGCGGCGGCCGCCGACGGATCCAGTGAGGACCCTTGCCTGGCTTCGCGACTGGCTCCTCGTCCATTACTTCGTGGGTTTCACAGTGCACCACCGCCGGATTCGCTCTCGGCGTCCGCTACTCAGTGGCCACCGGGTGTCGTGCGTGCCCCCGGTCGCGCCGGCGGCGGTCAGGACGTCTTCCGCACCATTCACAATGTCCCGACGATTGACGCGGCGGCGGTGTCCCCAGTCCAGCGGCAATCGAGGGGCGGCGCGGGACCCGCCACACGAACAGCGCAAGGCGTGCTTGTCGGCTCACTGTGTTTACCGCCGTCGGCCGCTATGTGGTTGAGTCAGGACTGGCAACGGTGGGTCTTCCAGGCCAATGGAGCACCTCCCCAGCACCGGAGCCATAGCAATCGTTCACCTCTCATCCACTTGGGGGGCGACGGCGACGATGCCCTGCGGTCTGTAGACGCTGTACAGCTGGGAGGCCAACCGCCGCCGTCGATTGAAGAGGTGTCGGGGTCGATGCTCCGCTGCACTTTGGACCGCGCCGGACCGGACGTCTCGGCTGTCACCTCCGCCCCATCGGTGCCGGCTAACCCCGGTGGCGGACCTGGCGCACGTCGGCCCAACGAGGGGGACAATGGGAAGGCACAGACCCCTCCAACGATCCCGCGTCCGATAGTCCCCCAACGCGCAAAATACTTGGATCGACTCACCAGCGGCGTAGACGAGTTGAAGCTGACGCCGGGGATGCTCGCGTCACCCGCGGGGAGCGTGCGTGTCAGGGAGAAGGAAATCGAGCAACCCCGGCTGAACAAGACCTTGGCTAGTCCACGCAACCGACTTCTGAGACTCTCTCCCTTGCACTCGTCTCGCACCCCGGCGCCGACACAGTCGCCCTCAACCCCCACACACCCTAGTGTAGTGCGGCCGGTGCCGGTCCGACTGGGGGCCAGTGTACATGCTAGACCACCTAGGGATACGCGGCAGGGACATTGTGCACTCATCGGATGCATCCCTGCTGCCCCAGGGTCAATGAGCGAAGGCAGCGCGACGACCGCGATGTCCGACCTGGCCGCATCCCGCCCCCGGCCGGACGAAGTGGTGCCGTGGGCCCAGGACTTTCCCCACGAGGATGCCGGCGACCGCACGGGCTGGACGGCGGTTATCCGAATGGACAACACGTTTCTGGTGAAGGGCTTGGTGGAGTCCCTCCCCCCTGCCATGATGGAGGCTCCGTGGTTCTACGAGCTGGGCAACCTGACCGAGTGTCAGGGCGATCTCCAACGTGTAGGGCGGAGCCTCTGCGAGAGCCTGGGCGTTAAGAACAGGCGCCTCGACAGGGTGGGGGACTGTGGACCCCTGTGTCTGTACACGCTGATGGACCTCTGTATCCAGCAATACGACCCACGCCGGCCTTTTCAGCCACTTCGGCCGTCATCCGGTGTCGCCCCTACGAAGGCACAAATTGCCAGATACGTACGCGACCAGGGTAGTGGCGGCGGTCCGCAACGTCGAATTCATGGACCTACTGGTCGCGCCCGAGATCACGGTGCGCGCAATGCTAATCATGCACATGCAGAGCGCCAGCAACCGCCCTGCGGGTCGCGAGGAATGCGTGGCCAACTGGATCGGGTCGATCAACGACGTGAAGGCTTTTGTCGACGCCCCGTTTTGCGTCATCTACGCTCTGCTCCACGATGCTCCCATTATGATTCGCTCATTCAATGACAACGGCGATTCGTCTTTCTGCCTGCATTACGTGCCTTACCGAGCATGCAACAGCCCCGTTGAGATGCGACCATTCTGCCTGAGGCTAGTACGGCACAATAATCACTTTCTCATGGAGGTGCAGGTGGCAAAAGCCGGCTCAACAGGCTAGGGTCTCTGCCCGGCGGGAGGCCCATGCTTCGCAGTCGATCCGTCTCAGCCAGTTGATGTCGTCCACGATGGGGGGGACAGCGTGGGGCATGCGCACTGACAGTGTTTTCGTCACCATTGGTGCGCCAATTGGCGGGGTTGCCAGACCTCCCGCCTTTGGGCTGGGGTCTCGACGGTCGCATGCACCGCCTCTACCAAGACCGCTACGAGCTGGCTTCTCCACAGTTTGTGCTCTGGTGGGAGGTACGTGGTGGCTGGGCGCCGACTTCCGGCCCGTGCGGTACCACAGCCAGTTGGCGGTGTTTACCAATGTCCTAAACCACTACGTGCACCACCAGCAACGGATCCCGGAAGTGAGCTCGACGGAATTCCCGCCCCCACGGGTCGTTTGGCCGACTCGCGTCCCAGCCAGCCTGCGTGAGGCCTTGGCTAACCTAGGCAGGGAGACGCACGACACGCTGCAAGTGTTCGCGGGAGACATGGAGCTGTGGCTGACGGTACTCGCTCGGCAGAGGTGGTATCACCTCACTTCGATTCTGATCAACCGCGGCCTGGACTGGACCTTGGGAGCCTGTTCCCAAGAGCAGCCGTAGGTACGCATGGTATTCTTGGACCCTACTACCAGGAACAGAATCTGTGCTATAAACAGTGTCACCAAAGCGTCGAAGTGTGTGGCATGCCTTTCCGAGATCACACTCGAACGGAGGTCGTTCCCCGATCTTCGGCCAGATGACGCAATCGAGCAATGTCTGGGGGCTGACGGCATCCTCTTCCGAGCGCCGAAGCCTTTTGCGATCATACGGCCCGACAGGCTTCGTCACCCGCACCAGGTCTTTCGCAGGCACCGGCACCGGCGTCACCGCGACCATCCGCTGCACCGGGTGGCGGAAGCAACGGTAAGACGCCCGTATCTTCCCATGGTGGGCCGTCTGCGACCTCCCGCCCCCGCGCCCGCCGCCACCCCGGCTACCGCGCCCGGGGCGCATTGCGCGCCATGGGGTCCACCCGGCGGTCGTGTGGGGACCAGTAGCGCGGCCGGACCGTCCAGTTCCTACCCTGGCGGATCCTCCGTGCCACCGTCCGTGGCGTCGTTGGAGGCGGCTGGTGCGGCGCCTGGTCCGGCGGTTGGCGACAGGCGCCCAGTCACCTCGCTGACCGCGCAGACCGTCGTCGGCCCCCCCACCGCGGTCGCCCTCGCCGCGTCCGAGGTTGGGACTCCGGACGGTCAACCCCCCTCCGTCCACTCGCATGACGGGCGAGCTGACGATACCTCGAGCGACGGCACCGCACCTGCCGCCGCTGGGGGTGACCCCGGCCGCGATGAGTCCGGGGAATTCGGAGCCCACGGAGGCGACGTGTTTTTCATGAATGCGGACGATGCGCGGTTGCTGGCCTGGGTGATGGACGTTGGCTTTCGGTTGATCAGCACGGCTCCGGTCAGGATTGACGGGGCAGGCCGCCGCCTCGAGTCATACGACAGGTATTTCCACTGCCCTTTCCACGCGACGCACCCTTACCGAACTCTTCAGCGGTGCTCAGCCCGAGGAGTGGGCGCGATGGATGGTCCGGTACGACTTCCCCAGCCCGGATGCGATGAATCAGTCGGACCAGAAGATCGGCTGCCATTGCTTCAAAGCCAGCCGACTGCAGGGCCTCCTCGATCACTGCTCGAACGTGATTGCCTATGAGGACGCCCGACGGGCGGCTGGTGATGAGACGGACGAAGACGCCGCCCGCGACAAGTACGGTTGCCAACGCCTCCCACAAGCCCATCGTATTGCTCACACGGCGGTGACCATGCTACAGCAGAGCGTGATCCCCGCCCGAATCCTGCAAGAGAGGGTAAGTTCGGGCAACTATCACCGGCTCACGAACGACGCCAAAAGCGGGCGATCAAGGCGGAACGGAGGCGGTGCCAGAGGGCGTCGGAGGCGTGGAGCAACATCCTGTCCGACCGGGGCGGCCCGGAGTCGCGCATTCGTGGGCCTGCACCCGTCGCGATAGGCAGCCATGGCGTCGTCCCCGAGCCGCTCACGGCGGCGAATTTGGCCATCCTCACCGCGTCTTTCACAGCTTTCCACGACCACGTTCATGCCGGTCTCGGGGGGCACGGCGTCGACGGTTGGGACGGTGGATGGAGACATGACTTTCCTTCAGCAGATCGTGGCTCGGCACTCTGCCGTGGCTGCGGCCAGCTCCGCGACCGCACCTGTTGCAGCGGAATCCTTTCCGGAGGCGCAACGGCATCCACCCCACACGCCGTTGGAAGTACCAACGAGGGCTTCGCCCGGATCTCCCTCGGAGGCGCAGCCCTGCGCAGGTCACAGCGAGGGCCCGGGGGATGGGCTCGGCGCCGCCGTCATGTGTGCCTCTGACGCTTGCACCACCGCTGGGGTGCAGGAGACAAGCCCGCCCCCGTTCTTGTGCGAACTCCTTGGCAACGGCGGCTACCCGAAGAACCCGTCCAATTGGGAGAAAGCGCTGCTGAGCAGACTCCCGCTCGATGGCGTGCACCAGCTTACGACGGCTCTCATAGCCCACAGCACGGCTGCCCAATTTTCGGGGGGGTTCCAGTTCGATGTAACTCCTCCGACAGAGCCACCGGCAAGCCAAGGTGTGCTGGAGTCGCTGAGCGCGGCTACAACTCGGCCGGACGACATGGATGGACGCCTTGAGGGCCTCCGCAGGGTCCAGGCTCGGGGGTACGCGCCTCTATGCCACTGGGACAGACGGATGCTTCCGACCGCCGAGCAATTTTGGGAGATCTGGCGAGCGCTCCATCCCGATACAGGCCTACTCCTCCTCGTGGGCGCCACGGTGTGGCTATACCTTATAGGCCCGGATCCGTTCCTGAGTCACCAACCTCCACCATACCTCGAGGATCCGCCGGCCTCGCCCTGCGCGATTCGCCCGTTTATCCTCACCCCTGCTGGCCCCGGCTGACACATGCAAGCGGTCTCCTACACGACGAATCAAGATAGCGCTTGCCCGCCGTTCCCGGTCGAGGCGTCGTGGGATTTCTTGGGGCGCTGTCTTTCGCCACCCATCACATTCCTTCGGGTGGTTCTCCCGCAGCATCGCGTTGCCCACCTCCACGTACTCCTGACCAACGTGACCGCCTTTCGGGCGCCGCCGAGGTGCGACGGGTGGGGTAGGCTTCGATCGGGCAGTGGTACCCCCCCCGACGACTCAGAGAGCGAGGCCCAGCCCCCCCCCGTCGGGTCGCTCCCATTGGGCGAAGCGGTTTGCTCACCGTTCCACGATGCCCTGTCCGGGCAGACTGGTCAAGGGAGGGGGACCTCGCATGGCGTTTCCAGCGCGCTCGCGCCCGTGACTGCCCTGGCGCTGGCCGACCTGCCCTGGACGGCGTCCGAGGGTGTGGAACATGTGGCTCAACGGGAGGTGAGCGGACAACCGAATCAAACTCAAGCCCCTGCCTCCACGACGCTAGCACTCCCCCTCGACGACCACCACGTGCATTCCTTGCACTACTACTCGCGGTGGAGGACTCTTCTCCGTGGCCAACTCTCGGAGCTTGGAGCGTCGACGGCCTGCGAGGCAGCAAGGTCCGTCGTGCGCAGGTACATCCATGAGAAGTTGTCCCAACTCGAGGCCGGCTACCTTTACTTGCAGACCCTGTGGAACGACAATGACATGTGCCCTCGTGAAGCCGCCACCGTGTTCATCCGCTGGCTGCTGCAATGCATCGAACACGACCAGCACATGGACCGAGAGGACAGCAACAGATACGCGCAAGAGAGGCCGTGGAAGTGCAACCCGACCTGGTCGGCCTCTCGTCGTTTTGGACGAGCGCCATAGCGGACGATGATGCCCAGGAGAGAAGGGTCGAGCAAGTCGCGCCGGTGGCGGGGTCGGCCCTTCGAGCCCTGTTGCGAGACAAGGTGCGGAGCGCACATGTACGGGCAATGCGCGCTGCTCCGAGGGAGTCTGGGCATGCAAGCCGTTGGCTGTTCCTCGCAGCTGCGCATGACCGCATGCTCGACCTCATCACCCGTGGCGAGTTCTACCCACTTCATTCGGGAGCGGCGCTACGAGACCGCATGCTGCCCGTCACCGCTGCGGCAGCGCCGGCCAAAGACACCACCGTGGTGGAATGGACCAGGAGCAAACTGCCACGTGGTGCTATCAAATACGATGACGGGCCCGGGGTCTGCATGGTCGCCCATTTGCTGCTTCTACTCCGCCGCCAGTACCCGAGGCCAGTCACGATGCATTTTCTGGTGGACACGCTAGTCGGTTTAGATCAGGGACTGCGGGCACGAACGGCGCAAGCCTATGACGACCTCTACCGCACCTTGCATGGGGGGATCTTCCCGGGCGCGACCGGAGCGCTCTCGGGCCTTCTCACGCAGCATCTGCACGACGAAGTGAAGGGGGTCGATCCACACCCGGACGTCAGCGAATTCACTTTCCACGCCCTCTCCCCTGCAGAAAGGACCAGACTGCGCGAATCGGTGCGGCACATCCGTAGCCAGATGACGGGTTCGTTCGCGACACCTCCCGCTGCACCGGAACCCGCTGGCACCCACGTGTACGCGGCGGGGTTCTGGGTGCCAGAAGGGGGGAGTTTTATCTCATTGAGGAGTGGCTCACTGAATTCGCCGCGATCTGCCGTGCTCGGGCGGTCACAATGTTCCAATCCATCCTGGTGGACACGACGGCGCCAGTGTTCTGTGCGTACCTGCAACGCATGTACGGCGACGACAAGGTCTGGAACGTGTGCAGGCAGGTGCTTTGAAACTATGCCACGTCCGTGGTCACGGCGTTCACGCTACCTGGCCATGTGAGCGCCGCGGCGATGGTGGCGACCGAGCCCACCGAGTCGGCTTGCCTGGCGGAACTGCGGCCACACGACGCGCCATGCCCCGACTCCGCGAACCAGTTGTTGGCCGCCGCCAGGAAGGGGACGGTGCAGTCTCTCACCCCCCCCGTCGGGAATTCGCTCCGTGGCCGCCCCGGGACGACGGTGCCACAGCCGTGGCTCATGGACCAGTTGGCTCAGAACGCGTTAACGGTTCGCCGACAGCTCGATGGGGCCGAGCATACACGGGCCACGTTGCGAGAAGCGACTCCCGTCATGTCTGCGCATGATCCAGGTTGATGCAGCTTTCCTCCGTGCGGCCCTCTGGTTCTGCTCGACACCACGCGATAACGGCGGCTGCTGCCTCTCCATTGCTGTCCTTCGCCAATCCCTCGAGGACATTTTGGGTACGCCGTATAGTAGTATGCTGCCGACCAACTCAGAATTGATGAACTTCCAGTGGACAGGACACCTGCGTGAGCTGAGGCTCGTATTTAGTCAGACTCTGCAGTTTAGTGACGAGGGCTACCGGTTGTCCGTGCCCAAGGAGGGGTGCTCCTGGTCGAACTTCCGGCTAACGTTCAACGGACGTACGCACATTATCCGTCGGCGCCGATGCTGTGCTGCCTGATACCAGTCCAGCACTCGCCCGACGAAGGGGTCCATAGGTTGCGCTATCCAGTGATGCGTCAACTGCATCTATGGGCTCCCGGGCCTGGGGCGGCGCCACTGTTCACGCAGCCCGTGGCCCATCTACGATCTGACTCGCCCACCTCCGGGGGTGTTACATTCCAGCCGCCCTCGAGGATGCTTATGGCCGGGGATTTCACCAGTAGAGCCAACCAGGACTTGCACTTCCCGAGGGTGGCTGCTGTATCATACCTACTCACCCTCGCCCATGTGGTTGGAGCGGCGATCGGACTCTACGTTCGATTCACGCCCATGGAGCGAAGTGTGGATTGGGCGGGTGTAGTGAGTGAGGGCCTTTTCAAGTTGACCCCTAACCTGGTGGTCCCCACCGCTGGCGGTGTGGCCGGTGCAGCGCCGATTCAGAGTGACTTTGCAGATATCGGCGTCGACGGCACGCCGTCCACTGCCTCTCTGATGGACCAACTGATATCGATTGACCCGGGGGTCCTGTGGGAGCTCACCGGCCCGCCGGCTTTGAGCAAAAACGACGCGGCTATCCTGCGTCAACCGCCCGTGCAGGTCGCGACCGGCCCCCGAGGTCTCGCCGACCACGGAACCCAACTCCATGCCCTGCTCGCCTCCTTTGAGGCTTTCTTCCGGGAGACGACATCCGTGGGCGGCCGTCAGGAGGACTGCGACGTGATCGACAACTGCAACGCGATCATCCAGTTCCACGCCGAGGCTCGATCGATGATGCAGCTGGCACATGCCGCATGGCGGCGGAGCTGGAACGGACGCGGAACCTTGGACGCACCCGCGAGCATTCGACGCTTGCGCCCGGACAGGAGGCTGGGCTACGAATCAGCCACGCTATGATCAACCACTGCCAGATCATGTACGATCGCACGCGCCTACACCAGTCGGGCCTGCGGAGGGTGGGCCTCATCCTCCCCGGAGACGTCTGGGTCTGTTACTTCCTCGTGCCCGCACCCGGTGGCAGGGTTTCTCTCCTGTCCGTGTGGCTCCTACTCGCCGTTCCGGAGGCAGATCTCAGCGGCGGCAAGTGGCGGGTGGACCAATTGGCGGCGCTCACAGGCTCGTCAGACAGGGGGTCATTACCCGAGGTTTGGAACTCGGTTTGTACTTCTTTCCGGGCCACGCCTGGCAGTGTGCCGCAGACACGCGAGCCTGGGTCTAACTCGAACTGGTGTTTCAGGGCACAGCAACACCTGGATCCCATCCGACAGGACATCGGTAAGCGCTGCCGGCAGTGGCTAAGCGGAATGGGCGCCGGTACCCGGCCCTCAGGCGCCAGTGCGGAGCAGGTCTTGAAGACATTCCGCGCGGCTGGATTACTCGATGACCGGCGCGACGCTTCCGGCCGCCAGCCGCCACCGAACCTGCACTCGGTGTGCGAGGCTTTAAGGGGGCCAATCGATCTCCGACGCCACGTGGGAGACCGCACTCGTCCTCTATTACGTTTGCCGCATGAGTTACCTCCTTCCCAACGGGGACCGCGTGGGGGGATCGTCCAGCCCTATGCTGGCGCATCAGACAATCCACCTCCTCGCCTTGCCTCCACTCCCGGCGGTAGCGGCCATCCGGCAGTTCCAGTCCGATCCGATCGGGGTTGGCGGCCCCGTGACGGTTATATTGGACACGAGTGACCACTCCATCTTCCAGGTGGTGGCGACAACCTATCGCCTCGAGTTCAATCTATCGAGCCGTTCGGGTTTGGACACGTCGGGAGTCTGGGTGCACGACAGAGCATCCTCCTTGCTGGCGCACGCGAGAACAGGATACCAACTTCTCATTCCTCCGGTTCGACTCAGCACACCGAGGGTGGACGTGGGATCGCCCGTAAGAGAGCCGACGAGCGATTCAGGACGTGCGCCCAAGCAACGTCGAGTTAGTGCTCCCGCGCCGAACCCCGCCCCGCTCCCATCCTCGTCGAAGGGCAGTACGCATAAAGCCTCGGCGCCGGAAGATGGCACTCGGAAACGCGCGCGATCATCAGAACAGGGACCCGCCCACGATCCAGGCACAGCGTTTTCTCGTGGTGGGGGACG
>CATOSE010000374.1:0-22855 GCA_951812265.1 Taphrorychus bicolor | reverse complement strand
ACAACGGTGGCTCCCCGAAGAACCCGCCCAGCTCGGAGAAAGCACTGAGGAGCAGACTCTCACCTGAAAGCGCGTCCGAGCTCACCGCGGCTCTCATGGCATTCAGCACGGCTGCCCAATTTTCGGGGGAATCCAGATCGCGGGGGGATTCCAGTTCGACGTGACTCCTCTGGCAGAGCCACCAGCAGCCCGAGGTGTGCTAGAGTCGCTGAGCGAGGCCACGACCCAACAGAACGAGATGGTTGGACGCCTTCAAGGCCTCCGCAGGGTCCAGGACCGGGGTTACGCGCCTCTGTGCCACTCGGACAAACGGGTGCCTCCGACCGCCGAGCAATTTTGGGAAATATGGCGGGTGCTCCATCCTGACACGGGCCTACTCCTCCTCGTGGGCTCCACGGCGTGGCTGTACCTGATGGGCCCGGATCCGTGCTTGAGCTCCCAGCCGCCGCCATACCCTGAGGATCCGAACGCCTCGGCCTGCGCGATTCGCCCGTTTATACTCGTCCCCACTAGTCGCAGCTGGCGCGTGCAGGCGGTTCCCTACACGACGACGCAAGGTCACACTCGTCAAACGTGCCCGCCATTCCCGGTCGAGGCGTCGTGGGAGTTCTTGGGGCGCTGCCTTCCACCACCCATCACCTTCCTGCGAGTGGTCCTCCCGCAGCATCGCGTTGCCCACCTCCACGTGCTCCTCGACAACGTGACCAAGTTTCGGGCGCCGCCAGGGGGTGACGGGTGGGGTGGGTTTCAATCGGGCAGTGGTACTCCCCCCGACGACTCAGAGACCGAGGCCCCCTTCGTCGAGTCGCTCCTGTGGGGCGAGGCGGATAATTCACCGTTCCACGAGGCCCTGGCCGCACAGACTGGTCAAGAAGGGGGACCATCTCCTGGGGCGCCCCGCGCGCTCGCGCCCATGACTGCCCCGGCGCTGGCCGACCTGCCCTGGATGGCGTCCGAGGTTGTGGGGCGTGTGGCCCGTCGGGAGGTGAGCGGACGATCGAACCAGGCTCCTGCCCCGGCCCCTACGACACTGGCACTCCCCCTCCCCGACTATCACGTGCATGCGGTGCACCACTATTCGAGGTGGAAGACAATTCTCCTTGGCCAGCTCTCGGAACTTGGCGCGGCGACGGCCTGCGAGGCGGCCAGATCCGTCGTTCGCAGATACATCCATGAGAAGTTGTCCCAACTCGAGGCCGGCTACCGTTACTTGCAGACCTTGTGGAACGATAGTGATAAGTGCCCCAGCGCGACCGCCACCGTATTCATTCGCTGGTTGGTGCATTGCATCGACCACGACCCACGCATGGAACGTGAGGCACAAACACGCGCTTGGGAAGCCCTGGAGGTGCAACCCGACTTGGTCGGCCTCTCGTCGTTTTGGGCGAGCACCACAGCGGACGATGCTGCCAGGGAGAATGGGACCGAGCAAGACGCGCCGGTGGCGGGGTCAGCCTTGCGAGCCCTGTTGCAAGACAAGGTGCGGAGCGCACATGTTCTGGCGATGCACGCGGCTCCGAGTAAGTCTGGGCATGCTAGCCGTTGGCTGTTCCTGCCAGCTGCGCATGACTGCATGATCGACCTCATAGAACGAGGCGAGTTCTTCCCACCGCATTCGGAGTCGGCACTGCGAGCCCGCATGCTGCCCGTCACCGCTGCGGCAGCGCCGACAAAAGACACCACCGTTGTGGAATGGACCAAACGCAAACTGCCGCGTGGGGCTATCAAATACGATGACGGGCCCGGGGTCTGCATGGTCACCCATTTGCTGCTTCTCCTCCGCCGCCAGTACCCGAGGCCAGTCACGATGCACTTTCTGGTGGACACGCTGAACGGTTTGCAGCAAGGGCTGCAAGCACGCACGGCGCAAGCCTATGGCGACCTCTACCGCACTCTGCATGGTGGGAGCTTCCCGGGCGACACTGGAGAGCTCGCGACCCTTCTCTCAAAGCATCTGAACGACGAAGTGAAGGGGGTCGATCCACCACCTGACGTCAGCGAATTCACTTTCCACGCCTTTTCCCCTTCCGAGCGAACCAGACTGGGCGAGGCGGTGCAGTTCATCCGTAGCCGGACGATGGGGTCGTTCGCGACACCTCCCACCGTTCCGACACCCGCCGGCACCCATGTGTACGCAGCGGGGTTCTGGGTTCCGGAAGGGGGGGGGGGTTATCTCATCGACGAGTGGCTGACTGAATTCGCCGCGATTTGCCAGGCTCGGGCGGTCACAATGTTCCATTCCATCCTGGTGGACACGGAGACGCTAACGTTTCGTGCGTACCTACAACGCATGTACAACCACGACAAAGTCTGGAACGTGTGTAGGGAAGTACTTCGTAACTACGCTACATCTGTGGTCAGGGCGTTCGCACTCCCTGACCATGAGGGCGTCGCGGCGATGATGATGCCCGACCGCACAGAGTCGGCTTGCCTGGCAGAATTGCAAATCGACACGGTCAGCCCCGACATCGCGGCACAGTTGATGGCGGCCGCCAGAGGGGGAACGGTACAGTCTGTCATGCAGTCCCTGAGCACCCCCGTCGGGAATCCGTTTCGTGGCCGCAATGGGACGACGGTGCCGCAGCCGTGGATCGTAGACCAGTTGGCTCAGAACGCGTTCGCGGTTCGCCGACAGCTCGACGGGCACGAGCATACACGGGCCACGTGGCGCGAGGCGCGCGACCGACTCCCGTCATGCCTTCGCACGATCCAGGTTGATGCAGCTTACCTCCGTGCGGCCATCTGGTTCTGCTCGGCACCACGCGATTCCAGCGGCCACTACCTCTCCCCCGACGCCCTAAGCAAATCCCTCGAGGACATTCTGGGTATGCCGTATAGTAGTATGTTGCCGAACAGCTCGGACGTGACGAACCTCCAGTGGACAGGACACCTGCGCGAGCTGAGGCTCGTATTCAGTCCGACCCTGCGGTTCGGTGACGAGGGCTACCGATTGTCCGTGCCGAAGGAGGGGGCGCTCCTGGTCGAACTCCCGGCCGACGCTCAACGGACGTACGCGCATTATCCGTCGGGCACCGATGTTGCGCTGCCAGATCCCAGTACAGCATTCGCCCGACGAAGGGGTCCACAGGCTGCGCTATCCGGTGATTCGTCAGCTGCATCTGTGGGCTCCTGGGCCCGGGGCGGCGCCCCTGTTCACGCAGCCCGTGGCCCATCGCCGATCTGATTCGCCCATCTCCGGGGGTGTCACATTCCAGCCGCCCGCGAGGAGATCGTGACAGGGGATTTCACCTACGGAGCCAACCGGGACTTGCACTTCCCGAGGGTGGCTGCTGTTTCGTACCTCCTCACCCTCGCCCATGTAGTTGGGGCGGCTATCGGGCTCTACGTCCGATTCACAACCGGGGAGCGGAGTGTGGATTGGGCGGGTGTGGTGAGTGAGGGCCTTCTCAAGTTCACACCTTACCTGGTAGCCCCCACCACCGGCGGTGTTGCCGGCGCATCGCCGAGTCCGAGTGAATTCGCAGATGTCGCCGCCGACGGCACGTCGTCCCCTGCCTCCCTAATGGACCAACTGATATCGATTGACCCGGGGGTCCTGTGGGAGTTCACCGGCCCGCCGGCTTTGAGCAAAACCGATGCGGCTATCCTGCGTCACCCGCCCGTGCACGTTATGGCCAGCCCCAGAGGTCTCGCCGACCACGGTACCCAGCTCCATGTCCTACTCGCCGCCTTTGAGGCTTACATCCAGGAGACGATATCCGGGGACGGTCGGCAGTTGGACTGCGGCGTGATCGACAATTGCAACGCGATCACCCGGTTCCACACCGAGGCTCGGTCGATGATGCAGCGGGCCTGCGGGGCGTGGCATACAGAACTGGATCGGACGCGGAATCTTGGACGCACCCGCGAGCATCCGACGCTGACAACCGCGCAGGAGACCGGGCTACGAATCAGTCGCGCTATGATCAACCACTGCCAGATCATGTACGATCGCACGCGCCTGTACCAGCTGGAACTGAGGAGGGTGGGACTCATCTTCCCCGGAGACGTCCGGGCCTGTTACTTCCTAGTGCCCGCACCCGGTGGCAAGGTTTCTCTCCTATCCGTGTGGCTCCTGCTCGCCGTGCCGGAGGCAGACCTCCGCGGCGGTAGTTGGCGGGTGGAACAATTGGCGGCGCTCGCAGGCTCGTCGGACAAGGGGTCGCTACCCGAGGTTTGGAAATCGGTTTGTGCCTCCTTCCGGGCCACGCCTGGCAGTGTGCCGCAGACACGCGAGCCGGGGTCTAACACGGACTGGGTTTTCAGGGCACAGCAACACATGGATCCCATCCGACAGGACATCGGTAAGCGCTGCCGGAAGTGGCTCGCCGGACTGGTCGTCGGTGACCGGTACGCAGCCACACGTACGGAGCAGGTCTTGGGGACATTCCGCGCGGCTAGATTACTCGATGAGCGGCGCGACGCTTGCTGCCGCCAGCCGCCACTGAACCTGCTCGCGGCGTGTGAGGCCTACAGGGGCCCATCGATCTCCGACACCGAGTGGGAGACCGCACTCGTCCTCTATTACGTGTGCCGCATGAGTTACCTACTTCCCAACGGGGACCGCGTGGGGGAATCGTCCGGCCTTATGCTGGCGCATCAGACCATCCACCTCCTCGCCTTGCCTCCACCATCCCCGGCGATACCGGCCAGCCGACAGTTCCAGCCCGATTCGATCGGGGTTGGCGGCCCCATGCAGGTTAAGGTGGACACGAGTGACCACTCCACCTTTCGGGCTGTGGCGACAACATATCCCCTCGAGTTCGATCTAGCGAGCTGCTCGGCTTTGGACACGTCGGGAGTCTGGGTGCACGATACAACATCCTCCTTGCTGGCGCACGCGAGAACAGGATACCAACTTCTCATTCCTCCGGTTCGGCTCAGCGCACCGAAGGGGGACGTGGGATCACCCGTAAGACAGCAGACGAGCGATTCGCCCGTGAGAGAGCAGACGAGCGATTCGGAACGGGCGCCCAAGCAACGGCGAGTTTGTGCTTCCGCCCCGATCCCAGCCCCGCCCCCCTCCTCGTCGGGGGGCAGTACGCATGACGACGATAGTACTCGGAAACGTGCGCGACCAACAGAACGAGGACATGCTCACGATTCGGGCACTGGGCCTTCTCGTTGGGGGGACGCCTGCCGCAAGATGCGACGACACGCCTCGTGAGGGCGGCGCATTCAGACTCCATGCAGCCAAGGCGGGACGACCAGCACGAGGACCGTTCGCACGACTCGCGGGGGGTCCCCCGACCTGCAGCTCCGCCAGCCCCACGGACCCCATCCAACGCCGACACGCGGGGACACGCTGCCGGACGGCCCCGTCAGTGGGGAGGAGGGGACCGTGGCCAAGGTCGTCGCGGCAGAGGCAGTCGAGGTGCGAACGTTCTCGTATACGGATTGCGTCGGAAGTGGAGCGGTGAGGGGGTCAGTATGCTCCAGAACGGCCAGGAACTCATCCTTGACCGCGAGCGTACGCCCCCCACTCGCAGGACAATGATGGGGCAACGGCTGTCGAGCTGCCTCGGTTGCAGACACGCAGCGCGGGTTTCGTGGAGACGGTACCAGATGCACCGTGCCCTCAGCTCGGTGGAGCCCGCTAGGGGAGCCTTCGACAGACACTTCATACGACCATCTCCATGCCTGAGATTTGGTCGGATACGTCCTTCGGCGCGATGCCTGAACCCACGGGCCACCGTTCACCCGGCGGACGCCGAACCCCTACGTATGCACCGACGACGAGGTTGGTACACGAGTTGCGGTCAAGCACCGGACAGGGTTAGCAGCAGTCAGGGGGTTAAAAGATCGCCCACCCTCGGGCCTTTACGTGCCGATGGGCAGCGCCATCGGGCAGCCGAACCGAACCCCTCGTCCGTGTCTACGTTCATAGGAGTTTTTTGGTACCCCACCCACCGCCATCATAACAAGCAGGTGAAGATTGTCACCGGCAACACCGTCTCCATTGCAAATGACGGCATGTTCGTTGCGGGTGGGACGGGGGCAGCGGACCCGCCAGTTGTCGAGACAGAAGCATGTGATCTGCCGGATGTCGACCGAGAAGTTGCCACATATGCATCGACGGTTGTCGTGACAGATACATGTGATGCGCCGCATGTCGAGCGGGAGGTCGAAGTGACGGGGACTTTTATCGATAATCTTACCATTGATAATGCCCAGCATGTTTTAAAAAGTCGATTGGCAGCCGATCCCGGGGAGGGGATCTCCGTGGTATGTATAAAAATCCGGGGGATCCCCCCCTCCAGGGTCGCAGAGGCAATAGACATGCTTCGTCAATGGGGAGACACAACCGGAGGCCAGGACGCCGGACATCCCGATCATGACGCCAGCCTACTCACCGCTCAGGCCAGCAGGGTCGGCGCCGATGCTGCGGAAACCGACGACTCCCCGAAATCCGTACGGGCCCCAACGAGATCAGCTACGGCATCGCAGGATCCAGCTGAGCCCGGGCTTTCTCCGATGATGACGGACGCCGAGTCACTGAGACATCCCGAGGCCTCGCGAAATTGCTAAAGATCTCCCGGAAACCGAGGTAAACACCAAGCTTCGGGAACCGGAAGCCCCCCCCCCAGATCATCGTCCGCTCTGGTCTCGTCACCTAGAACGACAGATCCGCCTGCACGACAAGTACGCCGGGGAAATCCACTTTGTGCCAATCTTCGCCAGAGTTGGCCCGCAATGGAACGGCCAAGTAGGACCGACGGCGGGTGGCGATCCCGTCAGTCTGGGGGACCTCCCAACCTGGAACGCGATGCCAGAGACGTTCTCCGAGCACGATGTGGGAAGTGTACCACCCCCAGCCGAGAAGATACCGAAGTTTCACAACCTAGTGCCGAAATCCCAACGTCGCATCCAGGAGGTGTGGGCCACGGGTAAGGCAAAGAACAGGACTACCCATGCCTGTCGGTGCTTTTGGGAAGTGACGTCACCGGCAGATTTCATGTTCAAGTCCCCGGTTCATTTCGAGGCGTTCGCATCCGCTTCTAACAAGTCTGACGCCCGCAAGATGATGGCCAAAGCTATGTGGACCACGTGTCAGTCGGATCTCCGCATGGCCGCGGCCGACGACCGACCGAGAATCCGCGAGGTCGACTTCGCGGCCAGCTTAATCGACGCCATGGCTGCGAATGATTTCCTGCACCACATTGAAGTTACTGATGGCATACGGACGAAGACCAAACCACAATGCCTCCCCCCACCTAATGTGGACCTGGGACTCTGCCTCCAAGGCATCGACGCAACAGCTATTGCACCGGACACACCCGCCCCAGCGGCGTGGGTCTGCGTTGCTTGGAGGCTAACTTTTGCAGGTGTCTGTTGTTTAATCCTGGAGACCGGTAGGCCGGAGGATAGGACTACCATCGATGCCATTCTCAAAAAGGCACGCAGTCTGCGCGTTTGGAGCACCGAAGAGACCTTTAGTCAGGCGTACTCGTCAGACATGTTCACGGGAACCACGTTGGTCGATCTGCAGGCTCTTTTCGACTGCCATGTCGGGTTCAACCGGGGTGCACGCGAGCGTGGCCACTCGTCCGGACAAAGACGACCTGTGCCGGCAGCCACTACGACGGGCAGCGGAATACTATTTCCTCTCCGGACAGCTGGCTTTGGCGCCGCCAGAGGACACCGCCGAGTCTTTCATGAGGGGGTATGACGCCAATAGGGGGCGACGCGCACGACTGACCATTCACCACCACAGCAGAGTGCAGGTCACGGGCGATGTCGACAAATCAGCTTGGCATACCGCGCAGGTGGGCGGGCCTGAGTGTGCTGAAGACACTGTCTCGTTTCTTGCGTACCAGGCCGTCGCCCTTTTGATCATGGGTCCCGAACTCATCATGCGCCGCCGGTTGCACGAGGCGCCCATAACCTATGTCTTACGCCCAGAGTGGACACTATCCTCAAGCTTCGACGCTGCCCACATTCCCCCTGCGCTATGACAACGGCACCGTTGCCCTGGAATGGCTTTCGATGCACTCTGACAGTATCCCCACGGTCCGGTTCCCCTGCATGCGGAGCACCCGCATCCCTGGAACCCTCTGCGCTCTCTGTGACACAGGGTCTTGCGACTGCCGTATGTGCACCCCCATCCCCTCGTTGGGAGCCCATAGGGCCACCCAGGATTTAGTGAAACTATCCCTGGCCCAGATCACTTGCCTGCGCCGGTGGAAGGATTACATCGTGCTCGCCCGGGAGGGTAGAACCCGCGAAGAACGCCTGCATGCCCATGCCATGCGAGACCCACTGCACCCAAACCCCCTGCGGGTGTTTGGGCTATGGGCGCTCCAACGCTGGCGACGCAATAGCTCGTTGGCACTTCTGCGTGCCGCGAAACAGGGTGCAATTCCGCCATCGCCTGAAGGAAGAGCAGTCATGGTCCTACTGGGGCTTCTCCCGTCCGTGGCGAATGGCCCAGACGACGCAGGGTCACCCCTTATGGGTACATCTTCTCAGGACATCCGCGGTCTTACCCCACAGGAGAGGCATTTAGGCCCAGCCGAGGTCGCCGATCCTTGTGGGAATTCAGCGACCCACCCGTCGCCAAGCCCGGCCAGCCTCCGTGAACGCAGCCCTCCACGCTCCCCTGTTCAAGCCTTGCCATCTTGCCGCAGGGGTTTGGCTCAGCCTCCCGATATGCCCGCCCGAGGGACGAGTGCGTCACCCTCGCGCACAGCTCCGCGAGCAGACGGGGTAGCGGTCGCGAACGGGCCGCCGACTATCACCTACCCAGGGGTAGAGTGGCACGTTAGCCACAAGGCGTGGAATAAGCTCATGCACGCGCTGCATGGTAACGGAACGCGAGAGATCATTTTGGTGATGCGATTGACAGCAGGTTCTGGCGAGGCGGCACCTGGCGTCCAGTCGTCGGGATCATTCCTGCTGGTCAAGTCCAAGGACGGGGACGGCCGGTTCACACTGCCACGTATACCTTATCGCGACGTTCAAGGGGATTGCCTCTGGGCGCTTTTACGGGCAGCCCTGCCCGCCATCACCGATGAGGCCCGCGAAGGTTCAGCTCACTTGTTGTACGGCTCGATGCATCAATCCGTCACGCAGGATGCTGGACTGCCCACTCCCGCCTGGATACGGAGCTCACTGTCTTACACGTTGCAGGCTAATCGCGGTGAAGGATCCCCGGCAATCCTGTACTGGGACGCGGGGATGGGTAAGAGATGGCCGTTTTGCAGACGCAAAGACATGGGGAACAAGGCGCTGCAGGCCAACGACCATTTGGTGGACATCGCGGTCCTAGATACAATGAGTCCCCGTCTCGGCCAAGAAAACCTGATCACCGACTGGCCGGAGTGGGCATACCTGGTGAAACAACTCACAGGGGATGTTGGATTGGGGGGCCTGCGTGCAATGAAGCCGTTCCTCGATGTCCTCCGATCTACGGAATTGGACACCCGAGCGCACTACATGCTAGGCTTCCCCGCTTTCGACTTCGGCTACCCCGTGTCAAACCTGCCGTCGGTTCATCAGGCCATGACGCGAATATCACCGGGGCCCCCAGCACGAGGGGCCGCACCCCTCGAGGTGGTGTTGGAATTGCTGGGTTCTTTAGCCACGTGTTGCCCGCCGTCTTGGCGGTTTGCCACCCACGCTTATTGGACGCATTACAGTCGCCTGGTGGAGGCGCGGCAGGAAAGTGAGCCTTGGGCTTCGATCTTCACTAAATGTACACTAACTGGGGAGGCATTGCTGGCGTGCAACAGCACGCATGCTTCCGCGGCGATGGCGGTCCATCTTGGCCCCTGGGAAGCCGAACACCCTGGACAGACGTGCATGATCCTCGAGGAGGCTCAGGGCCACGTGACAATCCGGGCCACCGTGGGCGATGGCAGCCCCCCATCGGCCTATTTCATATCCGCGTTGGGTGCCGCACTCGTGGGTGGAGAGGACAAACGCTTTCCCATGTCTTCTTTCGACTCCTGGGTGCGCACCATTCTTGATGATGTCCCGGATACACGGCCTGAATGGGACCACAGCCGGGACCTCTCCACGTTCGTACGGACGGTGCTTGGCCGCACAGTGTCTCGCTTCGTCGATTTGGCGCAGGTCACGGCGTCGCCCCGCCCCATCTCCCATCTATTGTATGCTATAACGGGTGAGGAAGCTGACGACGATCATCCTTTACGCGTCACACCGGCCCGCCTATTTCCCGGTCGGCGTACAACCGGGTTCCCCGGGACACCGGTTCGGACCAACATGATGCAGCCCAGTCCCCACCGCGCCGACCGGCACGCACCACTCTCTTCCCTGATACACGGTCGAGCCTGGGGGGTGTTTGCGAGGAAGGAGACGCCAAGACCTCCCCGGCGACGGCAGAGAATGGGGAATCTCGACACTCGGGGCCGGCGACCACCAGCCGGATCGACCGGGTGGGCAAGGCGGACGTGACAACGCCAGTGCCGGAGGAAGTGGGTGACCGAAAGGAAACGGCGGAACTTCTAAATTCGTTGGCGAAGGAACTTGTCGCGTTACGCACCGAGCAGAGTAGGCAGACCACAGCCCTCGCCCAACTCGCCTGTGCCCAAGCTCGGATGACAGCGCCGACCGCAATTCAGCCGAACCGCCCAGCGGTGCTAGGTGCCAGCGCGTTGGGAACACCCGCGCCACGGCGTACCATGGGTACTACCCGACACTCGTCGCCGCCAAAGCCGGTATATGACCACGATGATTCCGAAGTCCCCAGGCGACTCTTGAGTGCAACCCGACACTCATCTCCGTCAAAGCCGCTTCGCCACCAGGAAGATTCCGACAGCAACGACGAGGAGAACAGGCCGTATGTCCGACCGGAGTTCGACGGGGATGCGGGCAGGGTGGAGCGCCAAGGCTTGTCACCACAACGGCAGCTCGATACGGGAGAACGTCAGCAACCGACGGCTGACGTACTGGCCGAGACTACTTGCCTACACTTAGCGGTTTTTCAACAGCGCGCAAGCGACTATAGACCGGCTTGCTACCAAGATAGTCTACTCGTGGCTAAGGCTCCACCGTTGTACTTTGCATGTAACCTCCCGTGCAATGTAGCGTGGGGGGCTACCCAATTCAACCGGACAAGGCAGGAGGTGGAGCAAGCGTGGTTCCTCCGACTCGGAGGGGATTTTAGGACGGCGGAGGCGAATGGGAAGGAATTATTCTAGGGCCGGCGACTTCGGGAGCTTGCGGAATACCTGTCGATACTTACAAATAGTCAAAGAAACAACTCCACTTATCCGAGTTTCATGGTCAAGAACGACGACGGAGGTATGGAACACCATATCCTCCTCCCAGTCGGATTGAACCCATGGGACGAAGGAAGTGTAAGTAGCCAGGACAATGTCCGACTCGACAGGTTATTCAAGAACTTGCTCAGAGACCGGAGGACGGTAGGCAGCAAGACCGCGGCGCCGGTGTTTTGCTCGTGGCGCCTTTGGGAGGAAGTGTCGAAAGACCTGCGCCAGTCGGCAGAAGTGTGTTTGAGCAGCGCCACGCCGCAACCCCATTGCATGGAGCGGGCCAAACTACAGCAGTGGTTAGTTGCGCAACTCTCAAACTTTAGAACCCGGAACCCGCCGTTGCCGCTGAACCCGTCGCCAACCCTAGGTGGGGGGAATGCCCCGGCTGGGCGCAGTAGCAGCTCAGCAAAGACGCTAGATCAGACCTATAAGGACGCCCCGTGGAGAGGGAAACGTACCGTCACCGAATACCACGAGGCTTTCCTGGGATGGTGTCGTCGGATGGCCCGATTCATCAAGGACCATGAACCGGACTTAGAAGACCAGACGTTCCATTCCCCTTTGGTTGAGGCATATCTCGATAGATTACTCAACGACAGCCGCGGCACCCCGGTGTCTCCCGCTTTCGCCGAGAGGGTGCGCAGCCACGGTTGGCTCACGCTGGCGCACGCCAGATTTCAAGAGTACCAACGGAACCCCTGCAGTCAGAGACCACCCATTTTGCATACGACCTCCGCCGACGAGTGCTATAACCGCGAGGTGTGTTTCAAACGACTGCTGCAGGAGTTCAGAGCACCGTTGGGATATTCCAAGGTGGTCGAAATCACGACACTGGCGAACGATGACATCATGGAGGCCTATCAGCCTAGAGGCAGGGCTGACGACACGGTGGTGACTTTCCTGCAAAGGTCCATGGTGGCGTTGGACCGACCGACGATCTTGCTCGACCCTGGGTTGGTAGACCTCGATTCATCACGAACCCTGCGATCGTATATGCCGCAGCTGATGTTCACTATCGACAAGTGGCTGTCGGCCAGTGACCGGCTGCTATTGTTCACTCACATGCAAACCATCCCCCTCTTGCGAGGCCAGGCCCTACCGATGGTAGGCAATTGCGACTTTCCGCGGTATTTTGAAAACATCACCTCGGTCGACGCAATACGCGAAGTTGTGACGCAGTTCAAGACAGTGCTGGAAAGCAGGAACACCGAATCCACCATCACCATGCCACTGCATCTGATTGAATCGAATATGGGGCAGACTCTGGCACCACCACGCCCGGCCGAGTCACCGCCAGCCACAACTGCTTCGCCAGTCGCTGCCAGCCCCAGGGCTGAGTCGGCGGGTCTCCATCAACAGATGTCGAAGCTCATTGCAGCCGTGGAAACCTCGCAAAAGGATGCCCCCGCGGCGAGGACGGAGGGCACGGAGGCGCTGAAGTGCCTCCGGCAACTGGTGGCGGACCTCCATGACGCTACCAACGAGATGAAGAGGATGCATGAACGAGTGACGTTGGGAGAGGAAGTTCGGAATGGAGCAGCGCGGCAGGCCATGCGCGCACCCCAATTTACGCTGGAGGCAAACACCTCCCCATCATTGGGCGACTCGGACCTCGTGGCGTACATACCGGGACGGGGTGGTTCAAGCCGTCCCGCGCCCTACCGACCTCCCAACCCGGATCGGCCCCGGCGATCGGTGGAGGATTTTCCCCCAAACCGCCTCGACGAGCTCCCGGACGATATATCGGAGAAGCTCAGGTCGTTGGGTGTACGCCCGGAGGATATTCACGATGCCAAATCCCACTATATGACCAAGGGTGGACCGTGTTTGATGTGCGGGGAGGCCCATGGGACGGCATGGTGCCCCCACGCGTTCATCTGTGGCTCCCGGTTTATTAGTAATTCCACCGCTGAGCGGAAAGCGCAGTATCAAGCTCTACGGCGCAAACGACTCACGTTCCCCTCGGTACTCTTTGTTATCCTAAAAGGATATACAAGTATCTAGAGGCGCAGGGAGAAAAACTGGCAAAAACGTCCCACTCCGTCGTTCGGACGTTGCTCGAAAAGTGTCGTTCTGCCTGCGCCGTTCACACCTGTGTGCTTTCGTTTCGCACCAATGGCAGTGTACGGTTTTAACTTCAACTTGGTGGGAGCTGATGATGCAGCTACCCTCGCAGCCGGGCTTCCGGACAATGAAATTCGAATGCCAGAAGACTACTGGCTGCTCACCGCAGTGGAGGAACCGCCACCACAGAAACCACACCCAAACGTGCCAGGAGCAGTGCTTGTGCCGCACTGGTACATCACCTCAGCGGTGGAGAATTGCTACCACTTAAAGCTCAGCGCTGAGGAGTACGCGACTGACGTCCTCCTGCACGCCACTACTGCCGCATACACTTTGGATGCAGCTGCCGCACTGAATTTCCACTTGGATGACAACACAAAACCGCGAGTCTGGCCCACGCTCGCCGCCATGGCGGCGGATCTCGGCCTTTTCGCAGATAAGACTCGGCGTGACGGTTCTGACGAGTCTCCGTGGGTGGTTTACGATGGGGATTTCATCAACATCACACAAGCCGCATTTCCACAGCCGTATCAACATTTCAACCATTTGCGCGTCTCGGACAACAGAAACCTTCTTAACCTTTTCCCACAGCTGCGCCTATCAAAGCTGCTCTTCCCTCTAGGGGCAGGCCTCGACCTCTCCCACGAGGAGACAGCGCATGCTGTCGCCCTTCGACTGCTCACCAACGCCGCAAAGACCGCCTTTCCTGCTCTGGCCACCACTTCTCTGCGCCTCGCGGTGGCGGAGCTGCTGTCCGTGCCGCTCCCTTACCAACTGCAGCGTTACACGCCTGCTCTCAGTGACGTCGTCCATTTTATCACCCTTCTCACGAAGTGGGCGGACCCTGGCCAGCGGCTCAATGTAGTGGCAGAACATTTCCACCTACTCCTCTCGCATGCCCCCACCCTCGCCTCTTGGGTGGAAGGCACGACGCGCCCCCTCTTTCGAGCCCGTGAGTTACTCGGCATTGTCGTTGGCGCGTCAGCCCCTGCTGACTGCGATGGCCTCGGTGCACTCGACGAGGCGCTAGAGGGCCTAGCCGACTATTGGGGTGCAGGCAGGAGCGCGGATGAGAACTGCACCTACTTATTGCAGCGGCTGCGCTCCACTCGGCGTGCCGGCAGTGACGTGGCCGGGCCCAGCGGCACGGCGCGGGCGGAGGATGGGGTGCAGTCAGGTGACCACTACGCCAAGCAATTGAATGACCTGAGCTTCGAGCTCGAAAAACATTTTTCAGCGGCCAACGCAGGGCCTTTTGGCGCCATTGAGCTCATTTATGAGTCTCAAGCAACGCCGGCGATTCGCTGGCTGCACGGCAAAGGCGTCAAGATTACCGCTCTGCCCGCCATCTTTGCCGCCTCGTGCTCAGGTTTGCCGTCGCAGCTACAGGCCTATCTAGTTGATTGCGTGCTGCACGACGATGACGGCCAGGCTGACCCAGACATGGATGAGGTCGTCGAGTCCACCTTCTACCAGGTCGAAAAAGGCAAGTCAGTGCCATTGCTGCGCACCTTCTACGACCTCTACACCTCGGGAAAATTTTTGAGCATTGACTGGGACAGAGACTTCGTGCTCCCAATTCTGCTCACTATGGATCCTGCCGCACAGTACATGACGCCGGCAGCAGTCTACGCAGATCCTGACCGCAGGGCTTATCACAAGTGCTACGTAGGGCGTCTCCTGCACGCGATCGGCAAACCACAGGACTCGCCCGCCTCTCTCGCTGCAGCGTACGCTATCTGGGAGCCGCCTTTGGCGCGCTGCAAGCAAGGTGGCGCAGACCTCGCAGCGGACTGCATTGAGGAGGTCGGAAAACTAATGACCGCAGTGTGGTCCAGCGCTGAGATGCTCACCTCCGATGCGTTTCGGCTGGGCACGCCGTGGGACAAATGCCTGTTCGACGTCGGCAATCTGCGAGCGCTCGAGCGGTTTAACACTTTCGTTGGCGACTCGGCGCAGGTGCGGCGGCTCGCCAAGCGATTCAAGAGATCCATGCAGTCCCCGCCGCAGGTGACAGCTGGCATCAGCGGCGATGGCACGAGCGCTAGTGCCATGACTTCAGCAAGAGCACTGGACTTCAGCACAGCGATCGTCCCTTCAAGTGGCAAGGGCAAACAGCCACGTGCCCTCCCCGCGCCCCAGCCCGTCGGCGGTCGCGTGCCCAACATCGATCGCGATGGTGATTGGGCCGCCCACAACTGGGGCAATGCCAAGCAGTTTCATCTCCCCAACTGCTGTCAGCTTTTTGCTGACGCAGGCTACGCAGACCAGTGCGTGCTTGTCGTCACTTCTACCGCAGGGTCACTACAGCATGCGGCGGCGTGGTGCGAAAAGGGGCACCCCGTCGAGTGCCCACAGCACGCTCTGTACCATAAGTACGCTGCGCTTGCACTGGCAGATAAGATGGTAGACGGCGTGCACTTGCGCGCCAACCCCAACAAGCAGGCGCGCAAACCAACTGCCGCCGCCACCGGTGGCCGGGCAGCAGGCAAGCACACCACTCGTACCCCACCTTTCCGGGGGCGCCCGGCGCCGCGCAACAACTAAGCGTGGTGAGTCCTCCGGTTGCACCACCCGTCGATGCTTTGGCAGCCGGCGCGCTGACATCGAGCGCGAGCCCTCCGGTACCACTAACAGATGAGCCAGCGTTCATGCCGCCATCAGCCCAACAGTCAGCGGCAACCATCCAAGATCTGGAGGCAGCGCGCCGTGCGCAGCGGCGAACGCGCTTTGCCAAGCCAGTCGACGCGGACCGTGCCCTGCAGCTAGTGCGTGAGAGCCGCAACCGAGTGTTTCGGCCCGCGCCCAACACCTTCACGCCACCAGGCGGGCTCTTCTTCTGCTCAGGGCGCCGCCGGCCTGGCGACATCCAGTCCCTAGCGGAAGCGATAGGCGATACGTGCCGCAGCGTGGACATACGTTCCGAGGGCGTCGGCAAAGTCGACCTGAACATTCCAACAGTGCGGGAGCTGGAGGAGGCGCAAGCTGACAACTATGCATGGATGCACGCCTCTTGGGATTGTTTCTCCTGGTCGCCCGCCCTCGTGCAGCCCTCAGGCGACACGGGTATGCCCCTCGGCGCGTACCGAAGCGACTCAGAGCCCAATGGCAAGGCGACGCTGCCATCAGACTTGAGGCGGCGAGTCAGTAACTCGAATGAGCACATGACATTGGGCTTGCGCATTGCCCGCCGAGTCGACCGCAATGGTGGCTCCGTCACGCTTGAGTTCACTCCGGACTGTCGCGACCCGAGTACAGATTGGTTCATGCGCGTGGGCGACTTTGATACGTCGGCACATTTCCCAATCGAAGCCATGCCTGAAATGCAGCAGTACATACGTGACACGGGCAGCCGCGTAGTGGTTCGCCCTCTCTGTGGCGCTGACAGCCCTTACCGCGCTTATCGTGCTTGGTGCATGAACCCACGAGCTTACGAAGCCTCTCTCGAGATCCACGCAATGGCCTGCTGTGGACGATCTAAGCATGTCCACATGGTCGGCCGCGCGCCTGACGGACGCACACACGGCCGCATTGCTGAAGAGTACACGCCGCGCATGTGCCTGAATATCTATTCAGGCCACCGCCGAGCTGCACGCAAGCTCACGTGCTGGCCAGATCCTCAGCAGCGCCCCGTCGACGCGCCTGCTCTACCACCTGGACCACCACCGCCGCCGGCACATGGCCAGCCACCGCCGCCGGCACCGCCGACCGGTGATTCGTCATCTTCCCAGCCACCGCCTGAGCGCCCGAGCCCTCCACAGCCGCCCAGCGGCGACCAAGGTGATGCTAGTGCCACTAACGACGACGGCGCCTGCAAAGGAGAGGAAGGCGCTCAGCAGGCGATCGCGTCGAGCGCCTTACAGGTGCATCGGTAGTTTGCTACCTGGGCCTTTGCCCACGTTTGGTAGTTCTCTACCCATGGCGGTCCAGCCCCTGGTAGTTCGCTACCCAAGCCGAGAGGTAGTCATCTACCTGGACGTTCTCGTCCCTCGTGCATGGCGGTCCAGCCCCTGGTAGTTCGCTACCCAAACAGGGAGGTAGTTATCTACCTGGACGTTCTCGTCCCTCGTGCACAGACTTCGCGGGCACCTCCTTCACGGACGGCCACGGCGTCGGCCCTGCACCCGCCGCCGTCAAAGGTGCGCAATGCCGCCAGCGTCAACACCTGTGGCGTCGGTAGTTATCTACCGGGTAGTTCGCTACCACGCCCAGGAGTCTGGGTAGTACTCTACCCTACGCACCGGTGGTGTCGGTAGTTATCTACCGGGTGGTTCGCTGCCACGCCTTTGGAGCTCAGGTAGTACTCTACCACGCGCACCGGTGGGGGGGGAGTCGGCGCAGGGAACGGTGGCTTCTACCGTAGGTACTTTTACCTCTTCCCTCTGTGCCCACACAATTCCGCCCGCCAACCAGGACCCGCTGTCTAGCGTCGTCATCTTGGTCCTCGTACTCGCTGGCGCCCTCACTGTCGCCCTCGCGCCTGGAAGGCGGCTGCCGTCGCAGTCAATATCAGCGCCCTTCACGGCTGCAGGACGAGCGGCTGCCATGACCACCGCAGGCGGCCTCCTCGCCGCCTATGGCATGGCGCGCGACACGCCTCTCCTTATGGCAGTCGCCTTCCCAGACGAATCGCCTATACAGTATGTGGTGGCAGCTCTCACGGACGCACCCGTGTCGGTCGGTACAATCACGCGAGCACGCGACATACAAGATGCGCATCAGCGCATGCATGCCTCGCTCGCCGTCGCCGCCGTCGAGCAGCTCCTCGCCGGCCCGCGCCCCAGCTTCGAGCATCAGTACCAGATCCCGGAGGGCGCCGTGCTTGGTAGCGGCCCTCTGGAAGCGGTAGCGGCCGATCCGCCACGCACCGACGATGGCACTCGGCTTTTCGAGCTGCGAAGGATACTAGACGAAGAGCACCAGGAACGCGCGCGCTGTGCGCTGGAGCAGGAAGCCAAAAGACAGCTCGCGCAGGGCGACGTCGATATGGCACAGTACCTTGCTGAGGTGGCCGGCGTAATCAGACTAGCCCCGACTGACGACCTTCCCGCCGAGGTGAAAGCCGCCAGCCAAGCTACCGAGGACTGGATGGTGTTCGAGCCCTATGCGCTCAACGAGCAGCCCACCACAAACCCACTGCCCTCGCCTGCCCCTCAACGTCGTCAGCCACCGCCGGGTTTCCATCCCACCACGATACGCGATCTGCATACCGAGGAATTTTGGAGCGACCTGCAGGACTGGTTCGCGCGTGCCCTGGCTTGGATGCGCGCTCTAGCCACTGGTGCCGATCCGCCCGGTCGCCCAGAAGTTCTCGTTCGCTCCAACACAGAGGCTTTTGTGCCTGACGCACAGGGTGTCGTGTGGGACGTGAGGCGCGCTGCAGAAGGCATCATCGAGCCCGCGGATTTCCAGGCGCGGCAGCCCTCTCCGTGGAACGTTGTGTGGCTCCGCGAGCAGTGGCGAGAATATCCCGACCAGGAAGCCGTGTCGCATGCGTGTGACAACGCCGACATCCTCAAGGGTGATCTCCCCCTACAATACGTGCTCTCGCCGCATCTTCTCTCTTTGGCGGAGGGTTTCGCCACCGTCGTCGACGACTTGCGCACGCTCGCCGCCAATGGCGTCTACGGTTGGTTTGCCCATTTCGCTTTCTGCCCGACGCGCTTCAATGGTCAGGGCACTCGCCCCAAAGGCGAAGGCTTCAGACGCATTGCAAGCGGCAGTTGCCCATATGACCCCGTGGTCGACGCTGATGGCTACACAGCCCGGTCAATCAACGAGGAGATGCGGCGGCCACTGCCTCCGGATCCAACCCCACCCACGTTTGCTCCATGGCGGCGCGCCCTCCTGCAGGTGCTCACGTGCCTGCTGCTCGGCGGCATAATCTCCTCGTGGCCTCGCCTGAGGGGGGCGCCACGCCCACGGTTCTGCAAGGAGCGCAAACCGCGGGCATCGCATGCCATGACAGACACATTGGTCCTGCGAGCTATTGGAGAAAAGGTAGGCGAAACGGTCTACTACTTTTTGGACGATTTTGCACAATTCTTCTATCAGATAGTGCTGGCCGTACGATGCCTATGGTATTCGGGCATCTACATGTACGACCCGGAGACAGGCGTCGGCGCCTTCATTGTTGAACTCGTCCTCGCCATGGGATACACTTCGTGCTCTAACATTGCGCAAATCATCTGCGACGCCATCCTCTACATTTTCGAAAATATGATGGATGCGGCCGAGCATACAGCTGGCGGCATGAGCCCGGCACTCGACGACATACTTCGGCAACGGGCTCGCAAGCATGGCAGACGACATGGCCGCCCATACACCACGCGCGGTTACACCGATGACTGTTTGCTGGCTTTTCTCGGCGTGCAACGCCTCGTACGCGGCACATTAACGTGGCGTACACTTCTTCGTACGGCCCGGATCACAGGAGCGCCGCCACACAAGCGGCAAGCCGGCACTTGGGTTGTTTTCCTCGGAGTCTCCCTCCTAGCTACTGCGCTGCTGGCGGTCGTGCCGCCCCACAAGCTGCTTCGTGCACTGCGTGGTCTGCTTGATCTACTGGACGGCGTGCTCAGCAAAGACGACACGGGACGTCTACTCGGCCTCCTCGTCCACCTCCATTTTCTCGCCACGCACGGCAAGGCTAGCACAGCGGGTATGTGGGCTTGCCTCGCCGCACACCGTCGTGATCCGGTGCAGCTCTATCCCTATGAGCGCGAACGTCCGCTCGCCTACCTCGCCATGCTTAAGCGTGCACATGCGGCGCCCATGGACGTAGCGATGCGACGTCAACGTCGCACTCGCACGGCGCCGCCCACGGCTCTCATCGGAGAAGGTCAGAGCGACGCCTTCCGTGAGCCGACCACGGCCACTGCTGGTGCAGGCGGGTATGGCATGGGCCATGTGTGGCGGCTTGACACAGCGGTGCACGGCCTCGAAACGGCGCCCATTGGCGCCCACGAGTTCCTCGCCCTCTGGATACACCTCCTCGTCAACGAGCGCTGGTACACACTCTGTGATCTCGTCAACCACTGGGTCGACAACATGAGCGTTTTCTACGCCATGACAAAGCAGTCGGCAGGCACGGCGTTCATGCAATGGCTCTACTCTGAGCTCACCGCCTCGGCGGTGTTTCAGGCTCTACGCCATAAGCTACGCCTTGGGCAACGTTGGGGCGTTTGGCTCATTATGGCGGACGCCGCCTCTCGAAACAATCGCGCACTTATCGCCGCTGTTGGCAAATGCCGAAGCGAGACGGTACGCTGGATCACGCCGCCGCCGGAGGCGCACGCCGTTCTCCAGCGGGCGGCAGCGGCACATACTGCAATTCAGAACCAGGAGCGTCCCTCGCCGGCTCGTCCGCTCCAGGAATCATTGCCACGCGCCGCGCGGCGCCGCCGCTCAACCGCGCCGGGCAAGCGTGCGCTCCAAGTGCTCGTCTTTCTGGGCTGCGTAGCGGGCGGGCACACCATAACCGGAGTAAGCGGATCGCTGGCACATCAAGCGCGCGCCCCTGATACACGCAGCGCAGGAGGCGCTCACCCACTATTTGCCCCCTTGCTCTACGGCGTCGCCATGACCCCGCCGGTGCGTCGGAAGCCACGGCCTCCTCCGTATGGGATCGCCGCCGGGGCTGCAGTTGCCGCTACGGCCATTGCCGCCACGACCGCCGTCTTTCGACGCCCGCCCACTGCAACCGCCCCACGCCGCCCAAGTCGTGCGCCCGAGCGGCCAGTCCCAGCACGCCCACAGCGAGAGCGCCGCAAGCCGCGGCGCCGCCACGTCACCGCCGCCACTGTGCCCCCGGAGCTGCTAGACGACCCTGTGTCGCTCTTCTCGCTGCGGCCTGACGACCCCAGCGAGCTCCACCAAATGATGGGCGCCGTCAAGCAGGCGGTCGACGACGGCGCCAACCCGCGCACGCTGAAAGGTGAGCGCTCAGCATGGAATAAGTACTGGCTCCCTTTCACTCGCCGCATGAACACGTCGCCATGGCGAGGTTTCGAGTTGCTGCGCCATCCGTATCGTGAAGGCTGCCTGATGTGCGGCTTTGCGGTACACGTATGGCGACATATACTACCACGAAGTAGAACCGACAAGCGCGCTCGAGTTGATAGTGTGCGCAACGTGCTTGGTCATGTGGCGCGCAAGCATGAGCGAAACGGTCAAGCAGTCGCCAAGCCAAGCATGCTCAGCCACGTGCTGCGCGGCTTTGTCCGACGGCGCATAGCAGACTACGGGCTCGCCCTTCCCGTCCGTGCCGAGCCATTCACGGCAGACGAGAACCGCCACATGCTCGACCTCGATGGGCGGATGGTTGGTGGCGAGCGAGTCGACCCCGCGGCGCGTTTCTGGAGCGGGTGGCGCATAGTCGACACATACGCCACAGAGACCGGTGTGCGTAAATCCGAAATCGTCGGTGCCGATGATATTTACTACACGCGCGCTGACGCGCAACTGATACTCGCAGGCGTCCCAATTGCTGACCCTACACCAGAACAGTGGGCGTCGGCAATACCAAGACGCGATCTGGTCACGGTCGCAGTAAACGTCTCCAAAGCCGACTATGATGGCACCAAGTTCGGCCCGAGCCTCATCTCAACGCTCTACGACCCTGCCAACCCCATGAGCTTTGCTGCCGCCCTCGTCGACTATGAACTGCGCTTCCCCCTCCGGGGTAAGGCGCGTCGTGACGCACGCCTCTTCACGCCCGATGGACACAGAGCGTGGCGTGGCGGCGAAATTGACAACACACTCGCCAACGTCATGCGAGCCACCCTCTCTTCCGCGCAGCGGCGAGGAAAAACGTTCCACTCTAAGCGTGTCTGGGTGGCCAGCGCCCTGGCTGACCTCAAGTCCAGCGACGGCGAAATTCAGGCGCTATGCCGCTGGAGCTCGGTCGAATCTTTGCGCGTGTACGCGCGCATGAACCTCCACTACCAAGCGCGGCGGCGGCACGCCTTGCTAGGCGCCAACGTGCAGTCCCTTAACGCAACGCAGCGCCCGACAGTCGACGACTACGACGACATCCGCGACCTCGAGCAGCTCGCGGACGGACTCGACACCCCGGCCTCTGCGCGGCACCAAGGACTCGAGACCCCGGCCTCTGCGCGACACCACTCTACCACATTCTGACAAGTGAGCCCAAACAAGGGCCATATCAACATGGGCCCCCTCGCAGGAAGGGCTCTCTCATGTGCGAGAGGGCCCGAGCATGAAATTAATAAAGAACCCTCACAACTCTTTGTCAATCGGGTGCGAACCCTAGATTCTTTGTTATCCTAAAAGGATATACAAGTATCTAGAGGCGCAGGGAGAAAAACTGGCAAAAACGTCCCACTCCGTCGTTCGGACGTTGCTCGAAAAGTGTCGTTCTGCCTGCGCCGTTCACACCTGTGTGCTTTCGTTTCGCACTCCCACCGGCCGTCCCCGTGCACCTCCTTGTCAAACTAGGCTTGAGTAGGGCTCTCTCATGTGCGAGAGGGCCCGAGCATGAAATTAATAAAGAACCCTCACAACTCTTTGTCAATCGGGTGCGAACCCTAGAT
>CATOSE010000373.1:0-137535 GCA_951812265.1 Taphrorychus bicolor | reverse complement strand
AGGGCCTGTCCCTAGGGCCATTGGATCTGATCGATCACCACCGGTTCCGGACTCTCCAATCCAAGCTCCGGAATTCCGTTGCGCATATTTGCAATGAGGTAGTTGGTCGAGTCTCTTAGGCATTGGTTCACGTTTGGGTCGAAGATGTGGCATTGCTTGATAAAGTAAAAGGCTGGAACAATAATTTCCAGTTTACGATTCTTGGATTTTGTATTATGAAGGTGGTAATCCTTCAAAAGAAAATTAGTCGTCATTAACAGGGCTAAAACTGCCTTAGGGCCCCCAGACTGTCACTATTGTAAATGAGTCCTGCCCTCAGAGGCACCCGAGGGTTCATAGTTACTCCAAAATCACATAAACTTATTACTTACGATCTTCAGTTCTAACACAACCAATTAACACTTGGAAGATTACAAGGTAAGCGCATCTTTTGAACATAATCGTGCACTTTTTTCTTCACCACTGACACCTGTATTTATAAATTAGCACTTTTCACTGTTATTGTTATCGACAATATTGCAAAGGAGAACGTGTAAGCTCTTTCTTCTTTCGCTGTCGAGTGACCTCGTAATAAGGCGGCCACGACCGAGACCAAGAACTTGATGGTAATAGCAATTAGAATGAAGAAGAGTGAACGTTGGGCCGTTGTAAATGAAACCGTTGTTAATGGTATTACTGTAGCGGTTTCTTTTTTAGCGTTTGGCCCATCTGCTGGTCGATACATACATTCCGGGAATTTATTTGATGTGTTTTTACGTGGCCTAATTAAGTTATTTTTTCTTGTTTTTCAAGTCAGTTTAATCGATTTCTTAGGTATTGATTTGTCTGACTCACGTAAATGCCACCACATTCTTAGCAAGGTTTAACATACAGGATTTCTATATTCAGCAGAATCTTCACGCACAAAAGTATCTCTTTTTGAGTGCTTTTTGTTTCGTTTGGTATTCTATTTTTATGACTTGTCTCGTGTGTTTAAAACTAAAAAATATGAGCTTTGATCAACCTTTTCGTCGAATTTATTATAAAAGCGAGCCAACGGAGACATTTTGGTTGTAGATATTTGGTATTTTTTTTGGTTCTATCGCTTATAACTCTGAAACTGCTCATTTGACGGGATTTTGAAGTGTTGCGCGTATGTACAGAAATGAACGGGCTTTCCAAAAATGTGGTCGATTTTGTCGCACGTGCGGGGGGGGGGGGGGGCTGACCAGTGGCGTGCTAAAGTCAAAAATGCGTTTTTTTCACAACCCAAAAGTCTAGCGTCTATACCGCATCTTCGAGGCTACGTGGGGTATAGGCCTCCATGTGGGTCGATTTCCTCATACATGTAGACGATAAATTTTGAAGTCTAATTTCGATAAGTTAAATAGGAAAATCTAGAAAAATTCGCAAAGTTGGGACGGTTTTTTAAATTTTTCTTTGTAATAGTCTACTTCTTGGCCTTCTGGACCCCCTTAGTTAGACGACTAGAACAATAACGATGGTACCAAAAGAAAGAGCATATCCTTGGCTACTTTTAATCCTATCCTGCCAAAGGTGTCACTTTAATACAGAGTGTTCAAAAAAATGTCCAAAAACAATTAAGGAAAAATGTCCAAAATATGAAGGTAGTTTTTTGTGATTTTTACGAAAACTGTGGAACGGTCCAGCTTTGGTGGTATACGGGCAACTAGAAGACGTGGACAGAAAAAAAAATTAATTATTAGTTTTGGTCTAGCTCTTATATCGGGTGAGCTACAAAAGTTTTTCTGTGCCGCATTTTTTGTCAATTTTGGTGTACTTTTTTCACATTTCACCCTGTAGATTCCACATTTTTGCAGCAAAAAATCTGAAATAATTCAGCTAGGTAGTACACACATGGGCCCTTTATCGTGCTGAAAATCTATTGACCTATCTTTGAATTTGAAATTTTGACGAATTTTTAAACTTGAAATTTCAAATTGCCACTTTGAGGTATATTTGTCCGGAGACCGTGCATCTAATGCAATGGCTTTCTATCCCAGGGGATACTTTGGAATGTTTTCTTTTTGGGACTTAGGAACCACTTTTCGTTGGGACGTCGCGAAATGGTCTTAATTGAATTTCGAAGCCAAAGATGGAGATTTTTTTAAATTTTGGCCGAATATCCCGAATGGTTTCGAATCACGTCCACCATGGGGTGAATCGGAAGCATTTGGCGTCCGCGCCCATCTACAACTGACAGCTGAGATTTTCGAAATGTAAACATTAACTTTAAAGCCTCAGACTAAGGAAAATCGGCCGAAAAGCGTGGAAAACTGTCTGACCGGGGAAAATTTGAACATTTCTAGGAGGGTTATTGGCAAAATGCCCAGTCCTCGAGGACGTTTTCACAAAGACTAGTCGATTTGAAAATTTCGTGTCGGGATTCATTTTTGGCTGATGACGTCGAAGCCTGACCACGCGGTTTTCGCCCAGACAGTGGCGGTTACAAATTCGGGCAAAAATGTATTTTTTCGATTTTTCGGCAGACATGGGCGTAGTTATATGATTTTTTTGGCCATTTCTTCCGTTTTCCCATAAGAAATACATTGTGCAATGCTTTTTAAATGGGACAATATTGATTTCGTCATAAATAAAAGATGGGGGCGAAAAAAAAATGGGCGCCGTAGGCAGGGTCATTAAAAAATGGGGATATCTCTGAAGCGAATAAAGTTAGAGGGCTGAAATTTGGTACCATGGTTCATTAGGGAATGGACTGCAAGATGCCATGGGTCGAAACCTTATTTATGGTACCAAACCTATGGGTACCATTAACGAAATTTTGCATAAAAGTTTTCAAGCTTTTGCACGTGTATTTCCCATAAGAAATACATTGTGCAACGCTTTTTAAATGGGACAATATTGATTTCGTCATAAATAAAAGATGGAGGCGAAAAAAAAATGGTCGCCGTAGACAGGGTAATTAAAAAATGGGGATATCTCTGAGACGAATAAAGTTAGAGGGCTGAAATTCGGTACCATGGTTCATTAGGGAGTGGACTGCAAGTTGCCATGGGTCGAAACCTTATTTATGGTACCAAACCCATGGGTACCATTAACGAAATTTTGCATATAAGTTTTCAGGCTTTTGCACGTGTATTTCCCATAAGAAAAACGTTGGGCAATGCGTATTATATGGGTGGAATGTAGATTACGTCATATTTGGAGTACCATTGATAGTACATGGTTCAAACTTGGATGGGGGTACCATAAATTGTGATATAGCTGACTCAGCTATCATAGCTACAATAGCTGAGTAACGTTAGTATTTAAAGAACTGGTAATGATACATGGTTCAACTTTGGATACTGGGTACCCATGGGAGTACCATGAATGGTAATATAGCAGACATAGCTATGTAGCTGACCATAGCTAGGTTATAGCTGTTTTATGAACCGATAATGATATCAAGTATAAAATCGAATGGTAGGTTTCCCTTATGTAAAATTCGCTAAGAATGACATTTCTAAAAATCCAAGATGGCCGCCTGAAAAGTTTTGGTTTTAAGCCGATATCTCGGGAACGGTTCGAGCTAGAAAGCTGAAATTTGGTATGTGGCCATTTTATGGGACGGGCTCTCTGAGGTCCAGAACCTTGCCGCGGGTACTCAAGGTTCTATTTTGGAAACTATTTTATTAAAATTACACTTTTTTGCTACAACTTACTGACTGTTGCTAAACGGCGCCGAAACCAAATATATCCGACGTTTCGACTTTACGCGGTATTCACTTTTATTACAAATATTGCTTCATAAATGTGCCACGCCCAAACAATCAGTTTTTCGTATACGACTAACAAAATAGCTTTAACGAAGCCCATTCGACTGGCACTAATTGTTCGATTTTATCGTTTCTGGGTTCCGAGATTTAACTGATTAAATTTCTCATTGATAGGGGTAGAGTGATATTTGCCATTTTATAGCAAAGCCATTTACGGCAATAGAACAACGGTGTCTCAACTAAGTGTGAGTCGGCTTAAATACTGCTCAAAACGTTAATTACTATTTTGCTAAGTTTAATAACAGTCTCATGGGAAGTGAAACACTATTAAAATTTTGTAAAAATTACCTAATATTTTAATCTGATCGAACATTACGTCAACTAAATTAAAAACCTTCAACGACAAATTAAGCAGGTATTTTGTGGTCGAAAATGCTCTATTCATGGGTGTCAAAAGCATCGTTATACCATGTTTAGTTTTTGAATTAAATAGATATAAGAATTAAAATGTCGATAAAAAGTGGAAAAATTACCTTTTTGACGCCATTTTGAAGGGGAAGGAAATTACTGAAAATTCCAGAATTGCAATTGTTTTACATATTTTTGTCCCCTCTTTCATATGAGACTATTTTTGACAAAATCTATGACAATCGATTTTAGTTAAAAATTTGCTCGTCTACCCTTTGAAAATTTTGAAATTTTTACATTTTTCTGTTTATCTTGGAAACGGTAAGGTTTTTCGATATGCCGGTTATTATGATGTATGAAGAGGTGTTCAAGGGCTATCAGATGCATGTATCAAAAAGAAGCTAGCTTTCACGGTTTTTAAGAAAATAAAAAAAAATGGAAAAATTGTACCTTATTTTTGGGCCTCCCGTGCTCGGTTACTGTTCTAGTCAGAGCTTCGAAAATGGGCCCTACGTGTAGCTCTATTCTTCTACTTCCTTAGCTGTTCTTATACATTTTTTGGTAAATCTTCATCGAAACGAGATATTAGCTGTTAAAGACAGCAATGCACGATTTTTATCTCAAAATTTAGTTTTTTGGGCCGGTTTGAGAGTTCCATATGTTTAACATAGAATTTTCGATATGTTTTATTTAAATCTATAGTAATCGATTTTATTTGTTACTTCGAGTCGGTTTGTAATGAATAGGACGTTGATTTCTGTTTTAGATAGTATAGGGTGGCTCAAAAAATGATGCAGGAAGCTAATATATGCTAATAATGCAGAAAAGGTCCATAAGCAGTGTGTATTTTACATAGAAAGGGTGGATTATTTAGTACGCAGACAAGCCAGAATAAAATGTTAGATATAGGCGATGAAAGAGTTATTAGAACTTAGTAATGAAAGCAATTTTAATTATGCAAGGAGTCTAGTGTTGTCAGATATTAGTAATATTTACTGCAGACCATTTCCTTCGCCATTTTATCCACAAATTGTTAAAAAACACTAGAATTATTGCACTTTTTTGGCTCCTCATATAGCTTTTCCGATAAATCTTAATTAAAACGCGATATAAACTGTTGAAGGCTGAAATGCACGATTTTGATCCCTAAAATTCGGTTTTCGGGTTGGTTTGAGAGCACCATATGCTTAACAAAGAAATAACTACTTTTCCCACATAAATCAATGGTAATCGATTTTATTCGTTGGTTCCAGTAGTTTTGTGGCAAATAGGGCATATGTTTACGTTTTAGATAGTATACAGTGTCCCAAAAAAATGTTGTAACCTGGAATTTTAGGATTTTTGCATGTAGATCGATATCAATTAATTTATTGCGTTAATTCGAGTAGTTTTATGATAAATAGAGCGATGATTTCTGATTTAAATAGTATACGGTGTCCAAAATAATGCTAAGTGCTAATGCTAAACTTTATTACCTTATTGTAAACACTGCATTGATTTCTGATTTAGATATTATAGGGTGAGCCAAAAATTGGCAAATATTACATTTTTACGAACAATCAAAGCTAGAAAAGTGAAATTTCAATTGTAGATTCGTTTCATACTCACAAACAATATGTCATAAATGGGAACCTTGATATGGGTACTCGTGGTACCATTTTATATCTTTGTATGAATTTTAGCACGTTTTTACCATTTTTCAAAAGCTGTTATGTTTGCGAATATGAAGTAAAGTAAACGTTTCGACATTTCAGTAACTTTTAGGTATCTTCAGGTTCTTTGTTAATAGTTAATATCTCTTTGCCCACAGCGTTCGGATTTCCTAAACTAAGAACGCCCCGCGCGCGTAGTCAAAAAAAAAAAAAAAAAAAAAAAAAAAAAGACGCGGGTGTGTGACAAAAGCACACCATCACAAACAATTAAAAACACGAAAACTATAAAAAAAAACAAAAATCTTTAAAAGCCAATAAATATAAGATTGCGAATAGAAGCAAGAGTAGCATTTCTCAAGATATTAACAAGCTTATCAAAGTGCGATTCGTTTCGTTTTTAATTCTACAACTAGTCCACTCTCACTGAAAAAGCTCTGATGAAGATCTGCTAAAAAAATCGAAACGTTGGCCATTTCTAAGCTGTAAAATGTCATTTAAAGTTCTAATCCTACCATAAGAGATCTATAAAGTAAAGTTTTTTTTTTAATTTATAAGAAAACAAAAAAATATAAATAAAATTTATTATTTTTTCTTTCATCTCGTCAGAACAGAGCCCAAGAAAGGTCACATCAAATTAAATATTTTTCAATAATAACTACTAAATAAAAAAACTATTTTTAAGTTGAGCAAAATTTTTCCTTTTGTTTTGAAACTCTAACCTGAACCAGAAAAAAAAAAGAAGAGGAAAATAAGCGACTGAAAAAAAAATGGAAATAAGTTAATGTTAAAAAAAAATAACGTGTCTCTCGGGCTAGAGCCCTCTCTTTTAATACACTGATTTTTTCTTTTCAGTGCTCTGAGAATGGCGTAAAGTTTTAGTCGAAACGTCGGCAGCAAACTCCCGTTTTGCACTGAACCGTAAACCGATCTAAACTTAAATAATACCGAAAAAGGGATTGCAGCTCAACAATTTAACTTCAGAATTTTAACAGCGTAAGAACGTAACAAACTCAATTCAAATGAAATTAAGTTCTAAAGAGGTTTTTTTAAAATGGTCTAAAACGTGATTTCAAAGGTGCCTAAAAATGGACCTCAGAAAGGGTCTATCTCCGGAAATGTTGCACCTACGGAACTTCCGATGGTAGGAGATGAAAGAGGACATCAAGAAGAGGACACATCAGTTTGATTCATTTCAATCGATCCAGGCGTTCTCAAGTTCTGAGCGGTCAAAGTTGCGAATTGAGAAAAAAGTCGTAATAACCCCCCACCCCTTTGGAGATTTTTAAAAAAAAATCGGAATTTTTTTTTTGCTGTTTTTGATCGGAATGGCACGTTTGTAATCCTCTGAGAACGTAACAAACTCAATTCGAATGATATTAACCTCTAAAGAGGTTTTTTTTAAATGGTCCAAAAACGCGATTCTAAAAGTGCCTAAAAATCGACTTTGCGAAGCGGTCTATTTCCGGAAATATTGCATCTACGGAACTTCCGATGGTGGGAGGTGAAAGACGACATCAAGAAGAGGAAAAATCAGTTCGATTCATTTCAATCGATTCAGGCGTTCTCAAGTTACGAGCGGTCAGAGATGAGAATTGAGAAAAAAGTCGTATTCCCCCCCCGCTTGGAGATTTTCAAAAAAATTTTGGAAAATTTTTTTTTGCTGTTTTTGATCTGAAGGGCACATTTTCAATCCCCTAAGAACGTAACAAACTCAATTCGAATGAAATTAACCTCTAAAGAGGTTTTTTTTGGTCCAAGAATGGTCCAAAAGCGCAATTCTAAAAGTGCCTAAAAATCGACCTGCGCTGGTGTCTATCTCCAGGAATATTGCACCTACTGAACTCGCGGTGGTGGGAGGTGAAAGAAGACATCAAAAAGAGGATAAAACAGTTGGATTCATTTCAGTCGGTCCAGGCGTTCTCAACTTACAGGTGATCAAAGTTGAAAATTGAGAAAAAAGTCGTAATACCCCCCCCCCTCGTAATACACTTTCAAAAAATTTCGGAATTTTTTTTTTGTAGTTTTTGATAGAAATGGCACCTTTGCAATCCTCTGAGAACGTAACAAACTCAATTCGAATGATATTAACGTCTAAAGAGGTTTTTTTAAAAATGGTCTCCAGAAAAAAAAATCTTTCGTTTGTTTGTCAAGGATCGAATTGAATTGAAATACCTTTTTGGTAATATAAAATCGAATAGATTGAATATATATTTTAAAAAAGGAAGAAGCTCACAGTGACTATGAAAACCTGGTAATGCAAATGAGTCACAGTTTTTAATGTTTGATGCTGAATAATGCGACACAAAGCATTGTTCCTTGAAAAAAAAACGACTTATTTTCATCATAGAATTAACAATTATTCTTAATTGCAATAGCACATAATAATAAAGAGGAAGCAACCGAAACACGTATAGCACGTTTTGCAATGCCAATACCGACCGCAAATAATGGCAAGAAAAGGTAATTGAAAAGTGGATACACTAGTGGTAAGTTGAAAGGTGTCACTTTCCTCTAACCCTTTTTTTAATATAATTAAAGTTGGTTTTGATTCTTCTTCGAAATCTCCTTTAATGCCTGAAGAACATAAAGCAGCATTTGTCTTCAATTAGTATGATGCTAAAATTGCACAAAACCGGGTTGACTCACCCGATGTGTCTACAAGCATAATGATCAATCTAAATAAATATTGCACCTGATTAGATTATCAAATATTCTATATTACCCAACTTTCCCATTACGAATGCTCTTATGGTACTGTTTGATGTCCATAAATAAACAATTAAGAATCTTGGCGAATTACTAATCTACCGTCCAATAGCGAACTCAAGGTTCGGTCAATTGTGCAGCCAGAAACTTGGTACCCATTCAAACAAAAGGAAAAAAAAACAATTGTTGTTGATCAAACAGCAGGTACTGTCGTAGTTTTGTTGCTTAACGATATTAAAAATATTATTTGCAGAAGGCCACCATTTCGGCAGTACTGAAAGCTTCTCGTTTCAGTTGGTTACCTCTGTCGGTTGTTGTGTTCACTGGGGTTCTTCTATTATGAGAAGCGAAAATATGATTTATTTGGTGTTTGGAGTAATGCTGTTGGTTTGTGGAATAAATGCTGAAATACGTAAGTAGATCGTTAGGTAAAGATAAAAAAGTTAGGTTTTTAAACATTTCATAAATCTACTAAATTTAGTACTTTTTATTTTTTAAATCCATTAACATCTAATTACTCCAGCTCTTAGTTATTGACCCCTTCGTACCACCTATTTACATGCATATTCCATACTCTCACCATTTTTAAGATAAAGACAAAAAACCTAGATTTTGAAAATTTTTTAAATAAGTTTTTTGAAAGTCAGCTTACATCTAGTGTCAATGGCCGTTTATCAGAAATTGAGAAATCAAAGCCAAGAATAAAAAAAAAAGAGTAAAAGTACATACTGAAATACCTTTAGAATTTCTAAGATGTGCGATGATGTACTAAATTTAGTACATCAGTACATATTTTCGCTACCATTTTTAAGGTAAAAGCAAAAAGCCTAGATCTTAAAAATTATGATATTGTCAGCTTCTATCTACTTTCTATGGCGGTTTATCCAAAATTGTGAAACCAAAGCTAAGAATGTCAAAGAGGTACTTACTGAAGTACCTTTAGAATTTCTGAGCTTTGTTGACCTAAAAACTGATGTACTAAATATAGTACATTTTTTTCTCTGCCATTTTTAAGGTAAAGAGAAAAAAAATAGATTTTCAAAATTTTGATATTGTCAGCTTCTATCTTCTTTCAATGGCGGTTTATCAAAAATTGTGAAATTAAAGCTAAGAATGCCAAAGAGGTACATACTGAGGTACCTTTAGACTTTCTGAGTTTTGTGATCCAAAAACTGATGTACTAAATTTAGTACATTTTTTTTTACCATTTTTAAGGTAAAGGCAAAAAACCTAGATTTTCAAAATTTTGATATTGTCAGCTTCTATGTACTTTCTATAGCGGTTTATCAAAAGTTGTGAAATTAAAGCTAAGAATGCCACTGATGTACATACTGAGGTACCTTTAGAATTTCTGATCTTTGTTGACCCAAAAACTGATGTACTAAATTTAGTACATTTTTTTTTCTCAACCATTTTTAAGGTAAAGGCAAAAAACCTAGATTTTCAAAATTTTGATATTGTCAGCTTCTATCTTCTTTCAATGGCGGTTTATCAAAAATTGTGAAATTAAAGCTAAGAATGCCAAAGAGGTACATACTGAGGTACCTTTAGAATTTCTGAGTTTTGTTGATCCAAAAACTGATGTACTAAATTTAGTACATTTTTTTTTTTTACCATTTTTAAGGTAAAGACAAAAACCTAGATTTCCAAAATTTTGATATTGCCAGCTTCTATCTACTTTCAATGGCGGTTTACTAAAAAATGTGAAATTAAAGCTAAGAATGCCGCTGTGGTACATACTGAGGTACCTTTAGAAGTTCTGAGTTTTGTTGACCCAAAAACTGATGTACTAAATTTAGTACATTTTTTTCTCTACCATTTTTAAGGTAAAGGCAAAAAACCTAGATTTTCAAAATTTTGATAGTCATTTTCTATGTACTTTCATATCAAAAATTGTGAAACCAAAGCTAAAAATGTCAGAAAGGTACATACTGAGGTACCTTTAGAATTTCTGAGCTTTCTTGACCCAAAAACTGATGTACTAAATTTAGTACATTTTTTTTCTTTACCATTTTTAAGGTAAAGACAAAAACCTAGATTTTCAAAATTTTGATATTGTCAGCTTCTATGTACTTCCTATGGCGGTTTATCAAAAATTGTGAAATTAAAGCTAAGAATGCCACTGATGTACATACTGAGGTACCTTTAGAATTTTTGATCTTTGTTGACCCAAAAACAGATGTACTAAATTTAGTACATTATTTTCTCTACCATTTTTAAGGTAAAGACAAAAAAACCTAGATTTTCAAAAATTTGATAGTCATTTTCTATGTACTTTCATATCAAAAATTGTGAAACCAAAGCTAAGAATGTCGAAAAGGTACATACTGAATTACCTTTAGAATTTCTGAGCTTTGTTGACCCAAAAACTGATGTACTAAATTTAGTACATTTTTTTTCTCTACCATTTTTAAGGTAAAGGCAAAAACCTAGATTTTCAAAATTTTGATATTGTCAGCTTCTATGTACTTCCTATGGCGGTTTATCAAAAATTGTGAAATTAAAGCTAAGAATGCCACTGATGTACATACTGAGGTACCTTTAGAATTTTTGATCTTTGTTGACCCAAAAACAGATGTACTAAATTTAGTACATTTTTTTCTCTACCATTTTTAAGGTAAAGACAAAAAAACCTAGATTTTCAAAAATTTGATAGTCATTTTCTATGTACTTTCATATCAAAAATTGTGAAACCAAAGCTAAGAATATCAAAAAGGTACATACTGAGGTACCTTTAGAATTTCGGATCTTTGTTGACCCAAAAACTGATGTACAAAATTTAGTACATTTTATTCTCTTCCATTTTTAAGTTAAAAATTGTGAAACCAAAGCTAAGAATGTCAAAGAGGTACTTACTGAGGTACCTTTAGAATGTCTGAGCTTTGTTGACCCAAAAACTGATGTACTAAATTTAGTACATTTTTTTCTCTACCATTTTTAAGGTAAAGACAAAAAAACCTAGATTTTCAAAATTTTGATAGTCATTTTCTATGCACTTTCATATCAAAAATTGTGAAACCAAAGCTAAGAATGTCAAAAAGGTACATACTGAGGTACCTTTAGAATTTCGGATCTTTGTTGACCCAAAAACTGATGTACAAAATTTAGTACATTTTATTCTCTTCCATTTTTAAGTTAAAAATTGTGAAACCAAAGCTAAGAATGTCAAAGAGGTACTTACTGAGGTACCTTTAGAATTCCTGAGCTTTGTTGACCCAAAAACTGATGTACTAAATTTAGTACATTTTTTTCTCTACCATTTTTAAGGTAAAGACAAAAAAACCTAGATTTTCAAAATTTTGATAGTCATTTTCTATGCACTTTCATATCAAAAATTGTGAAACCAAAGCTAAGAATGTCAAAAAGGTACATACTGAGGTACCTTTAGAATTTCGGATCTTTGTTGACCCAAAAACTGATGTACAAAATTTAGTACATTTTATTCTCTTCCATTTTTAAGTTAAAAATTGTAAAACCAAAGCTAAGAATGTCAAAGAGGTACTTACTGAGGTACCTTTAGAATTATAGAGCTTTGTTGACCCAAAAACTGATGTACTAAATTTAGTACATTTTTTTCTCTACCATTTTTAAGGTAAAGGCGTATTTTTTTACATTTTTCTCGAAAACCAGAAACGATGACTTTGATCTGATTGGCTTTGAGTCCTGAATGATCCCTTTGAACCATTTGTTTACCTCCATATTGAAATGATTTTTTAAGAACTGAAAACTTTGAACTGAATTAACTGGTTTATTATAATACTTCATCTAGCAGGCTATGAAATTTTGACAGAAAAGGATGACATAATCAAAATAAACAGACTTTTGTTTCTCCATCCTTTTCTTTTGACATTTCACAGCCAACAAGATGAAATTTTATAATGAACACCCCGTATAATGGTGGTAATCGGTAACATGAAAAAAACTGGTAATTGGTAACATATCCACATTGTATTCTATTTTTTAGCTTCGTACATAAAAGTTTGTCGCAGAAGTGACCCCAAGCTGGCCCAGTGCATCATCGACTCGATTGAATACCTGAGACCGCAGCTGAAGGAAGGAATTCCAGAACTGAAAGTACCATCTATTGAACCTCTACCATTGAACGAGATCAAGCTCAGGAGCGGACCCAATCAAGCTCAAATCAACGCAAATATAACGAATTTGCTGGTGCATGGACCATCGACATTCAAAATTGTCGATCTAAAGTAAGAACAACTGTAAATGCTCTGACATTTACTAGTCATGGTCTAGAAGCAAAGTGGGAGGGGAGGGAGTGTAGGGTGTACTAAGTCTTCTTACTTTCAACTTTTTAATTTTAGATCAGACCTTGCGAAGACCAGATTTGTGGTTCAATTTACAATCCCCACTCTGTATTTCGAAGGCGATTACGACATCGACATGAATATCCTTTTCTTGAAGTACAAAGGACAGGGACCTATCCAGGGAAATTTCAGTGAGTTTCTTTAGCCACGCAAAGGTTAACAACTTCATTAATATTTTCGTTTTTCTAGCAAACTACGTCTTCAATTGCTTGTTCAAAGGAGACAAAGTGAAAAGGAACAACGAAACTTACATTCAGTTCAGAAAGTTCACTCTGAAGTTGTTCACCGGGAAGAGCTACTTGCATTTGGGCAATTTGTTTGGAGAGAACGGTGCAGCTCTCTCAGAGGCAACAAACGGTTTGATTCGGGAAAACACTGACGTCTTCATAGACGAAATCAAGCCGGTCCTGGAGGAGTCGTTGGCTGAGAAGTTCACCAACATCGCCAACAGTATAACTCAACGTTTTTCTTATGATGAGTTGTTCCCTAATTGAATCCCAAATAAATCTTGAGTATTATATATGTCATTTTGTATAAGAACGTGAAACGTCAAAAGAAAAGAATGAAGGAACAAACGTCCATTTACTTTAAATATGTCATCCTTTTCTGTCAAGAATTCATAGTCTTAGATTACTTTTTCTAAGGAACACCCTTTATGTATAATGATAATATGTGTACATAAAAAGGAAATCAACTTCGTTCCAACATACTTATGCAAAATGCAGTTTATTGCTTCATAGTTTTAATAATGTTTTAATGGTACTTTTACCTTCGCCATATTATCCATAAAAATGTATTTTTAAAGCATAGAGGTCTGTGTTGGTTCAGATGGTTAGACGAAAAAAACTGATCATCTCCTGCCTTAGCTATTACGTCATCTCTCCTTGACAGGTTTGATATTAAGTAGGTACACGAAACTAATTGAAAAATGGAACTGAGCGGTGGGAAAGGGGCGTCTGCCGCTTAAATCGTGCCGAAGCTTTAAGGTAGGTAGACTAAACCAAAAAACTTAAAATAAGGGGAGTTAAATATTGACCGAGTCCTGAATCCGCCGCTGAAGGGCGTAGGGTAGAACTCGGAATCCCCTCGAATATCTTGTAAATCAGAGCTAGTACAAAACAAGATGGTCAGCAGAAATCTTGACTTGAATCTTCCTCTGATGTAGGTCAAACATAGTACAAAAAAATATTGGAAAACAAAAAAAACTAAAGTTAAAGGTTGCAGCATTATTTGGGACACCGTATACTATTTAAAACAGAAATCAACGCTCTATTTATCATAAAACTACTGGAACTTACGCAATAAATGAACTAATATCAATTTACATAAAAAATCCTAAAATTCTAGGTTACAACATTTTTTTGGGACACTATACTATCCAAAACGTAAATATATGCTCTATTTTTCATACGACTACAAGAACCTACGAATAAAATCGATTACTATTGATTTATATGAGAAAAGTCGATATTTCTATATTAAGTAAATGAGGCTCTCTCCAACTGGCCCAAAAACCTAAATCTTGAGATCAAAATCGTAAATTTCAGCCTTCAACAGCTTATATCACTTTTTAAGAAGATTTATCCGAAGAGTTATACGAGGAGCCTTAAAAGTAGAATAATTTTAGTGTTTTTTAACAATTTGTGGATAAAATGGCGAAGGAATTATTTCGCAGTAAATACTCATATATATCAACACCAGACTCCTTGCAAAATTATAAAGTTGCTTTTTCATTCCATTGCATTTCATCGCCTATGTCTAACATTTTATTCCGCCTTGCTTACGTATTAAATAATCCACCCTTTCTATGCAAAATACACACTGCTTATGGACCTTTTCTACATTATTAGCATGTATTAGCTTTCTGCATCATTTTTTGAGCCACTCTATACTATCTAAAACAGAAATCAACGGCCTATTCATTATAAAACGACTCGAAGTAACAAATAAAATCGATTACTATAGATTTATATGACACATATCGAAAATTCTATATTAAACATATGGGGCTCTCAAACCGACCCAAAAAAACTAAATTTTGAGATAAAAATCGTGCATTGCTGCCTTTAACAGCTAATATCTCGTTTCGATGAAGATTTATCAAAAAATGTATAAGAACAGCTAAGGAAGTAGAAGAATAGAGCTACACGTAGAGTAGCCCATTTTCGAAGCTCTGCCTAGAACAGTAACTGAGCACGGGTGGCCCAAAAATAAGGTACAAATTTTGCAATTTTTTTAAATTTTCTCAAAAACCGTGAAAGCTAGCTTCTTTCTGATGCATCTGATAGCCCTTGATGACCTCTTCATACATCATATTAACCGGAATATCGAAAAACCTTACCGTTTCCAAGATAAACAGAAAAATGTAAAAATTTCAAAATTTTCAAAGGGGGTAGGTCGTGAAAATTTTCAGCCAAAATCGATTGTCATAGATGTTATCAAAAATAGTCTCGAATGAAAGAGGGGACAACAATATGTAAAAAATTTGCAATTCTGGAATTTTCAGTAATTTTCTTCCCCCTCAAAATGGCGCCAAAAACGTATTTTTTCCACTTTTTATCGACATTTTAATACTTATATCTAAATAATTCGAAAACTAAACATGGTGTAACGATGCTATTGACACCCATGAATAGAGCATTCTCGGCCACAAAATACCTGCTTAATTTGTCGTTCGAGGTTTTTAATTTAGTTGACGTAATGTTCGATCAAATAAAAATATTAGGTAATTCTTACAAAATTTTAATAGTTTTTCACTACCCATGAGACTGTTATTAAACTTAGCGAAATAGTAATTAACGTTTTGAGCAGTATTTGAGCCGACTCATACTTAATTGAGTCACCGTTGTTCTATTGCCGTAAATAGCTTTGCTATAAAATGGCAAATGTCACTCTACCCCTATAAATGAGAAATTTAATCAGTCAAATCTCGGAACCTAAAAACGATAAAATCCAACAGTTAGTGCCAGTCGAATGGGCTTCGTTAAAGCTATTTTTTCAGTCATATACGAAAAACTGATTGTTTGGGCGTGGCACATTTATGAAGCAATATTTGTAATAAAAGAGAATACCCTGATGATGGCTTATGGTAAGCGTAAAGTCGAAACGTCGGATATATTTGGTTTCGGCGCCCTTGCAACCCGGCAACAGTCAGTAAGTTATAGCAAAAAACTGTCATTTTAATAAAAAAGTTTCCAAAATGGAACCTTGGGTACCCGCTGCAAGGTTCTGGACCTCAGAGACCTCTAGCCCGTCCCATAAAATGGCCACATACCAAATTTCAGCTTTCTAGCTCAAACCGTTCCAGAGATATCGCTTTAAAACCAAAACTTTTCAGGCGGCCATCTTGGATTTTTCGAAATGTCATTTTTAGCGAATATTACATAAGGGTAACCTACCATTCGATTTTCAAGTCGATATCACCATCGGTTCATAAAACAGCTATAACCTAGCTACAGTCAGCTACATACAGCTATGTGAGCTATATTACCATTCATGGTACCTCCATGGGCACCCAGCATCCAAGTTTGAACCATGTATCATTAGCAGTTCTCTAATTATGAACGTTACTCAGCTACTGTAGCTATGATAGCTGAGTCAGCTATATCACAATTTATGATACCCCCATAGATACCTACCATCCAAATTTGAACCATGTACCATTAATGGTACCCCAATTATGACGTTGAGACGGTTTATTCTCACATGAAAGTCAATGACAAAATAAAAGCGAAATAAAAGCACTGCCTGACGTGGTGTGGTCATATATTATAAAAGAGACAAAAAAAAAAACATCAAACAAATTCAACAAACTCAACAATACGCTAAGGCTGGTGTGTAGGTAGTGTGATGGCCAAGAGCCCCTTAAAGCGAACACTTGCGGTCACCAACATATTAAGATTGTGAAGTGGCTCAGATAAAGCTCGGCTATAGGAGTGGGTGCGCCACCTGTTGCTCACAGGCTCAACAGGACGCCTTCCAGGTGGAAGGGAAACCTTAGTAAATTTGGGGCCACCGCAAGAGTTCACTCCAATATAAATTAAACGTAGCAAAGTCGTTGGCCAAATAAGAGTAATCAGTTACACATTCAAAAGATCTTACCACTAATTTACATATACTGTCGGGGGGGGAGAACTTATGGGGTTACAACAGTCCACTGTCCTGTCAGTCTAGGGATGTAGGTTAGCGTGACTTGGTGACAGTAGTCTGTAGTGGACTCGATAGCTATGGTGAAGTTCGCTATACGCAGTTCAAGCCCCTATCTAGCAGCGCCAAGGTACTGCCTTTACACGCAGTTCAAGCCCCTACCTAGCACCTAGGGATACAATGAACTCTAATATTCGAAAACCAAGAGAATAGCAAGAAAAAGGTGAAATACTAGTAATGAAATCGCTGAAGGCACATGGCTGGAAGACTTACCTCCGAGGAGGACACAAACCACCACTAAAATTTCTCTGAAGTGGGTCGTCCCACACCAAACTGGAACTCCGCCGTCGGCGCTCAAACACTCGCAATCCAATAAGCTAAAGTACGAAATAAAACTACTAGAAATGGATCCAAAAACACGCCATAAAAAAATGCTTACCGGCAAGGTATTTCTCAAGTGAGGTTGGTCGTCAAAATCCCGTGACGAAACGGTAATTTCGGCCACGCAAAACAGCACTAAAGGTGGCCCGAAATTTTACACCAAGAAAAGCCGAAAAATCCTCAGGATGCCTGAGATAAATCGCAAATTCGGAGTTTTCTTTTTCCACGACCAACCTTCACGCCGGCAGCAAATTCCAAGACAGAAAATGAAAGACAATGACGGAAGCCAAGTGAAAAGTCAAAAAGTCACTCTCAACAGTGTCAACACTGTCAGACGTCAACCGAACAAAGAGAAGCTAAAAGTAGACAACGTAAATAAATCCAAAATCATTAACTGCAAGATGAAAACTATCCAATAAGGAAAATAGCAAAAAGATCCAGATGGCAAAGACATTGAGTGTAATGAGGCCAAGGAGCAATTAAAAAGGTAACTTTATTCATAAAATTCCAATGGAGAAACCAAACTGTTACAACTCCCCCTTTCCAAAAATATAGGGTAATTTATCAAAGTAAATTAGCCGACGAATTAAAGAGAGACAACGAGATGTCCTCAAATCAAAACACAAATGCACTTCACTGTAGACAGGACCCCCCCAAGAGCGGTAGTAACCATGATGGACAAAGCAAAGACCATGCAGCGATTAACCTGGAAATTGGTACTGAATTTAAAATTCGCAATTAAACGTACTCCTAAAGCCAATAATGCGTAACATCCAATCCTGAGTGGAGAACCTCGTTTACTAGCCTCAGACAATCACTGCAAAATCACTACCCTATACAACAATAGAAACCCCTACAACAAAGTAAAGCCCTGCCCACAGCAAAGGGTGGAAATAACAAAAAAAAAAAAAAAAAACAAACAAAAATTAACCCAAATGTCCACCAACAAGAGGAAGTGAACTGTAGTGTCACCAAACTGAAAGATACACTTCCGCAGAAGTGTACCGGACGGTCACCAAATTTAAATTTACGGGGTGTTCCGACTCTTGCCACTGCCACCAAATCTCACAATCTCAAGCTGGAGGGGCTGAGGCCAAACACAGTAGAGGGCCCCGACCTTCTGGGACAGTCGATGCATGCCACTTACAGGGGCTCTAGAACCCTCCCCCCATGAATCGCCCTCCCAACAGCCTTAGAGAGAGAGTGACCAGGGTAGCACCCAACATAAGTCAGCCCTTAGAAAAGAACAAAAAGATAACGTGCACCGTCAAGGTCACAATCAGGTAGGTAAGAGAAGTCAAATCTAGGCAAGGTAAAAAAAAAGGAGGCAATGTCACATTGGGTCACTCGAAGAGTGCGAACCAAAGCCCAACACTGACATGCAAAGAAAGGGAAAGGAAAAAAAAAACTGCACTCTCTTTGGGTCACTCGAGTAAGTGCGGTACAAAGCCCAAAGCAGAAGTGCATTACTTCACCCTAACTAGATCACCGAAGTGCGCAACTAAAGTCTAGTGCAGGCTGACAAGAAAAAAAACTTAATGACAAATACAAAGGCAAAGAGTCAGCAAGCTAGAGAAAAAGCAGAAGTAGGCTTTCACCTCACTTCCAAAGACACAAATATGAAAATTCCACCGAAATGAAACCAAGGTAGGATATCATCAGAGATAAATTCAAAAGTTGAAGCCGGAAAGTAGACTCTAAAAGTCACAAGTCACGAAATTCTGGAAGACATTCAAGTACAGCTCGATTAGTCACAACTCAGACGTACACGAAAAGTTACACGAAAAGATACACCAAATCGGTACGGTAGTTCTGCAAATGCTACACCTTCTCTGTTCGGACCTGCAGACGATCTAATCGATAAATCCTCCTAAGAGACGAGAAAGAAAATATTCCCTTGATCGAATAAAGAAAGTCCTACTTCCAAAACAAATCAGAAGCAAAATCCACGGTAAAGTGAGCAGCAACTCAACCTAAAAAAAAAACTAAGTTTCGAAAAACCAAATATTGCATAGGACACCCAGTGCCTCTACCACAAAATCAGGACACTAAAAACCAAAAGTTTCGCCAAGAGTCCTACTAGAAAAGAAGAATCCCCGCTGGGTTTCCAACAAAATTCAGGGCAAACAAAATACATAATAATTTTCACCAAATGTCACACTGACCGTGACCAAACTTGCCATAACCAAATGCTTCCAAAAACTAAAAGTCAAATCGGGTAATAGTCATGTCAAAAAAAAGGTAAGTCAAAATTTCATGGTCAAAATAGTCGAAAGCGTAGGTAGGTACGACACCAAAAATATTCACTAAATAACAACCTTAAAAACTTAAAACTAAAATGACCAAACCTAATAAATTTACAAAACACAAAACAGTAATAATCAAGTGCGGCAGCCGTAATAGAGAAAAGACAAAATTAAATAGTAAACTGTGAGGTAATCAGTAATCTAAAATAGACCTCAAAAATCTTAACTAACTTACTACCAACCGCACTCAATTCGAAAATGGCGACAATTTGAAACAATTTTTGTTTCATATTTGACAGATGTTGATCAAATGATATCACTAGGATATTAAATTTGTGATATTAGTACAACCGTCTCAAATTATCGCAGACAGTGTGACAGATCTTGATCACACCGGATTCCGGAGAAATGTACTGTCACAGAATCTTAAATGAAAGTTACCCACCACAAAACCCTTAGTATCGCAATTACAATAAAAGATGAAAGGGTGTAATTAAACGATACCACCAAATATTACTGTTCTAAATTCACTATAGTAACAAAACAAAAAAAAAACAGTGACGGCATAATCAACACGGAAAAATTTCTTGATTGGCTGTTAACTAGTATAATGCTCACTGGTTGTCGGACAATTTACTTGTGGAGCCGCGGCGGCAATTTACCGGCTTGAGGTCTTGAACGTGCCAGATCCCCTTGGATCTATTAAGTTCATCCTGCAACTCATAGGTGTTACTGCCAGTTTTTCGTTTAATTTTAAATGGACCCACAAATTCCGGTGACAACTTTGCGCTATAATAATTAGCCCCATCCGAGATACTTTTATTCTTTCGCCAAACCTCCTGACCAATTACAAAGGATAAAGGACGCCTACGCAAATTATAATGATGTCGATTCCTATCCCTAGCAGCTTCGATTTTCTTTAAAACTTTGTTATAGAGTTCCTGAAAGCCAACATTTCTTGAACGTACGTAACTTTGGGGTTCGGTCTCAGCACTTGGAACTCCTTCGGCGTATTCCTGACCAAATAATTTGTGTTCACGGCCAAAATTAAGAAAATAAGGACTATAACCTGTAGTCTCATGACGCGAGGTACGAATAGCACAAGTTACAGCAGCTAGATTTTCATCCCAAGTACGATGGTCATTCTGGTTCACATAAGTTTTAAGCATTGTTTTAAGAACTCTGTTCACGCGTTCAGTATGGTCTGCACGAGGATAGTAAGACGCGGTAAAGAAGAGTTTTACTTTGTATTCACTACAGAGAGCCTGAAATTCCCGAGACTTCATCTGTGAGCCATTATCGCATGTCAAAAATTGAGGAGCCCCATAGACCAAAAAGATGTTCTGTTCCACAAGTTTTACCAGAGATTTAGAAGTTGCAGAGCGACAAGGAAATGTGACCACATATTTAGTAAAGTAATCAGTAACGACCAATATATAAGTATTGCCACTTTTGGATCGGGGTAAAGGACCTACATAATCCAAACTGATGGATTGCCAAGGCTGTGTTATCTTTGGCCGGTTACCCATTAGGCCAGCGGGAGGTTTTTGTTCTACCTTGTTTTGAGCGCATTTGGAGCAAGATTTGACATATCGTATTATATCGGCTCTCATTTTCGGCCAATAATAATGATCGGCAACCTTCCAATAAGTTTTGAAAATACCGACATGACCTGACGCTGGAATATCATGACAACGATTGAGAATGTCTTTTCGCAGATTTTTGGGAATTACCAGCTTCCAACAATTATTGGCAACATCGGGAAAGGTAGGACTGAATGTTTTAACGTACTTAAAGAGACGATTATTTTCCACACGCCAGCAAGGATATTTTTCGGGTCGTAGGTCAAGATTTTGGATCATCTTTAAATACCACCCATCCGAAATAGTAGTCCAGGAGTCATCCGTCAAATTGACAGTCATAACAGGTTCCATGGCGGGTACTGATCTCGAAAGAAAATCGGGTACTATATGGTCTTTACCCTTCCTGTGGACTAGTTGGAAATCATATGGCTGAAGACGTAGAGCCCATCGAGCAAGTCTACCCTGAGGATCTTTTAAATTATGTAACCACAACAAGGAATGGTGGTCGGTGATTACTTTGAAGTGGACGCCTTCAAGATAATGCCGCAATTTCTCTACACTCCAAATCACAGCTAGGCACTCCTTCTCTGTCACGGTCAGCTTCATTTCCTGTTTAGTTAAAGATCGAGAGAGATAACAAATGACCTTTTCACCATCAGAAAACTGTTGTGTTAGGACAGCCCCCAAGCCATAGTTTGAAGCGTCTGTCTGTAACGTAAACTGGCGACTAAAATCAGGACACGACAAAACAGGGGCAGTAACAAGGGCCTCTTTGATGATGTTAAAAGAACGCTGACATTCATCAGTCCAATTCCAACGTACATTCTTCTTGGTGAGATGGGTTAAAGGTGCCAAAACAGACGAGAAATCCTTAACAAAACGCCTATACCAGGAGGCGGTCCCTATAAACCTTCGAATCTCAGTAACATTTTTAGGTGGTAAAATATTCAGGATAGCCTGGACTTTGTCTGGGTCAGGTCGTAAACCTCGTTCGTCAACTACATACCCCAGGTATTTTAATTCAGGTCGGCAAAAGCAACATTTATCTTCACGGACAACCAGACCAGCATCTTTTAATCGATCGAAGACAAAGCCAAGAATTTCAAGATGTTCAGGAAATGTTTTAGAAATGATGACTATATCGTCCAAGTATACCATGACATGGTTCTCGAGGTCAACTCCCAAGACGCGGTCAATAACTCGCTGCCAAGTTGCAGGAGCGTTAGTTAAGCCAAAGGGCATTCGCTTAAATTGATATAAAGCACGACCAGGAACGGTAAAGGCTGTGAGCTCACGGGAAGCTTCGCTAAGAGGGATTTGCCAAAAAGCAGATTTAATGTCCAAAGAGCTAATATATCGGGCATCTCTCAGTCGATCCAAAATAGAAGAAATGTATGGAATGGGATAAGAGTCCTTTTTAGTAACAGCGTTAAGCTTACGAAAGTCAATACAAAATCGATAAGAGCCGTCTTTCTTTTTTGCCAAGCAAACCGGACTAGACCAAGGGCTTTTTGAAGGTTCAATAATACCAAGTTTAAGCATTTCATCAACTTCTGCGTCAATAATGCGTTGCTTAAAAGGAGAGGTTGGATAGTAACGTTGTTTTATTGGTTTAACGCCCGCCTCAATTTCTATAGAATGTTCTGCCACTCTACACAAACCCAATTCTTTACCCATTAGCTTAATTTTAGATGATATTAACTGATCCAGAGCCATTTTGTCACTTTCACATAAAGAAGTGGCACCAACTAAGCTGTTTGATATTAAACTGACAGGATTTTCAGTGAAGTGCCAAATGCGCTGGTTCATGTCTGGTATAGCAATCTGCATGGTTTTCCAAAAATCGATTCCCAAAATCAAAGTATGTGGAAAGGAAGCAATGTACCAAATATCAATGATTTTAGATTTATTCATTAATGTGACAGGGGCCTGAAAATAACCCTCACTATTAACTGATTGACCATTTGCAACAGTACACCGCACTGATTGTTTAATTAATTTCAGACCTAAACCATTCAAAATGCTAAAACCAGATGGGCCTACTATAGTTCTTGATGCGCCCGAATCTAGTAAACCAAGGATAATGTGCCCTAGAACAGAAACTTCCAAATAAGGTCGCTCGTCACCCTGAGCATGCGCAATGATATAATCTAAAATAATCTTATTATTTTTGGAACAGGATGGTTGGGGAAAATTGGTGGGATGCAAAGCAGAAAATTCAGAACAGTTGGCCGTCTGAGGTGGATAAGCGGGAGCAGTCGCACGGCCTAATGACTCTCCCGAGGGGGGTTTTCCAAAGACTTTTTTGAATTACCTCCCGCAGAACATTTTGGACAAGACTTTGTTGTCACATTGGGAGCTCCACAGCGAAAACAATGTATTTTCCTTGGACTGGGGCAATCTCTACTTCGGTGCCCACTCTTCTGGCAATTCCAACAAGAAATTGTACGAGGTGAATCACTGGCTTTGGGGTTAACAAGGTCAACAGAAACAGAATTGGACGAATTAGATGAAATGGGCAAGGGCTCATTGCCCAAATATGCAAAATCTGGCTCTACAAGGTTAGGGTTACGCCTGCGTGGTGGAGGCACATAATTGTCAGCTCGGTACTTTTTGGCTTCTAGTTTGAGGCATTCGTCTTCGAGCTCTTCTATGGAATTTACTTCAAGAAGCTGTGTGGTGTAAAAGGGGGCCAAATTTCTAATAAGAGTATCTAGCATCACCTCATCAGACATACCGCCATGACGTCGGAACAATGCGTTCATGCTGGCTAGATAGTCAATAATCCCTTCTGAAGGGTCCTGAGTTCTATCTAAGATTTCTCGGAACAATCTAGACCTATAATCTGGAGGTTCAAAATGTTTGGCTAACAATTGTGTTAGCGATTTCCAATCCTGAAACCGGGAACGGTTAGCACGGAACCAATTAAGAGCTTTTCCCGAAAACAAATCGATTGCGGATGCAAACAATTCATGTTCATTAAGGCCTCGAGCAATTCGCAATTCTGACACACGTTCAAGAAAGTTATGTACTGACATAGTCTTAGTATCCCCAGTAAAACGGATTCCCCATTTTTCTACACGTTGTGACTTATTCACAGCAGAATAAGACAAATTTGGATGTACAGGTAGGCTGTGAGTTGGCCTTCGCAAATTTGGATTTGGGGTCGAATGGTCGCGCGCATCACGTCGGTCAGAGGGTTCCCCTTCATAATCCGAATGCTCAGGTTCTAAAGCATTTTCGTCTAAATGGGTTTTGCTCAAAATGGCACTAAGACTAGGGTCGCTTAAAGAAATCTTTTCCAAGTCCTGCAAGGATGTTAATATTTGCAATATCAAGTCAGAACGTCTCTGGCAAGATTCTGGATTCAACCTATCAGTGGGAACTCTATCTATTCTCCTCAAGCAATGAACTAACCGCGACTGCAACCGATCAAATTTGCTTTTTAAGCCTTCAGCAGTTGTGATGTTGGAAGTAAATGCGGGAAGATCATTTTGTACAACTGAAAGAATTTCCACAACCGCGTCACATTCTTTTTCGAAATTCAAAGAGTAAGGAGGATATGTCAAGGGGTTGCCAGATTTTTCCAGTTGCAGCACAGGACGTAAAGCAGCACGAAGCTGTCTAGCCGTCTTAGTCTCATCTACCGGCAAACCACGGACCAACAACTCATGCACAAGCATGTCCTTGGTAAGCATATCAACCCGCATATTATAATTCATCTTGAGAGTTATTAAAAATCTAAACCAACCAATCAAGAAAGTCCAAATAGATTGCCAAAATAGAATAAGTCTGTCAATCAAAGATACAGACAATACTAATACACTAATAATGCGCCGCAATAAATATTCAATGATTTTGTTCAAAAGTAAATTGTCAAAAATAATTCGAAACTAAGCGTTGAAGTTGTTTTCGCAAAACCACAAAACTGAATAATTCACTGAAGAATTAGTCACCAAAAATCGCAAAACAAATTTGAAACTAAGCGTTTAAGTTGTTTTCACAAAATCACAAAACTGAATAATTCACCGAAGAATTAAAGTCACCAAAAATCGCAAAACAAAACAACAACCCAAACGCCAGCCTCACTAAATACCACACACGCCAAACAATACTCAAAATCTTAAAATCTGGCCTTCAAGTCGGCCTAACACGTTGGGCGCCAATTTATCTGAGACGGTTTATTCTCACATGAAAGTCAATGACAAAATAAAAGCGAAATAAAAGCACTGCCTGACGTGGTGTGGTCATATATTATAAAAGAGACAAAAAAAAAAAAAACATCAAACAAATTCAACAAACTCAACAATACGCTAAGGCTGGTGTGTAGGTAGTGTGATGGCCAAGAGCCCCTTAAAGCGAACACTTGCGGTCACCAACATATTAAGATTGTGAAGTGGCTCAGATAAAGCTCGGCTATAGGAGTGGGTGCGCCACCTGTTGCTCACAGGCTCAACAGGACGCCTTCCAGGTGGAAGGGAAACCTTAGTAAATTTGGGGCCACCGCAAGAGTTCACTCCAATATAAATTAAACGTAGCAAAGTCGTTGGCCAAATAAGAGTAATCAGTTACACATTCAAAAGATCTTACCACTAATTTACATATACTGTCGGGGGGGGAGAACTTATGGGGTTACAACAGTCCACTGTCCTGTCAGTCTAGGGATGTAGGTTAGCGTGACTTGGTGACAGTAGTCTGTAGTGGACTCGATAGCTATGGTGAAGTTCGCTATACGCAGTTCAAGCCCCTATCTAGCAGCGCCAAGGTACTGCCTTTACACGCAGTTCAAGCCCCTACCTAGCACCTAGGGATACAATGAACTCTAATATTCGAAAACCAAGAGAATAGCAAGAAAAAGGTGAAATACTAGTAATGAAATCGCTGAAGGCACATGGCTGGAAGACTTACCTCCGAGGAGGACACAAACCACCACTAAAATTTCTCTGAAGTGGGTCGTCCCACACCAAACTGGAACTCCGCCGTCGGCGCTCAAACACTCGCAATCCAATAAGCTAAAGTACGAAATAAAACTACTAGAAATGGATCCAAAAACACGCCATAAAAAAATGCTTACCGGCAAGGTATTTCTCAAGTGAGGTTGGTCGTCAAAATCCCGTGACGAAACGGTAATTTCGGCCACGCAAAACAGCACTAAAGGTGGCCCGAAATTTTACACCAAGAAAAGCCGAAAAATCCTCAGGATGCCTGAGATAAATCGCAAATTCGGAGTTTTCTTTTTCCACGACCAACCTTCACGCCGGCAGCAAATTCCAAGACAGAAAATGAAAGACAATGACGGAAGCCAAGTGAAAAGTCAAAAAGTCACTCTCAACAGTGTCAACACTGTCAGACGTCAACCGAACAAAGAGAAGCTAAAAGTAGACAACGTAAATAAATCCAAAATCATTAACTGCAAGATGAAAACTATCCAATAAGGAAAATAGCAAAAAGATCCAGATGGCAAAGACATTGAGTGTAATGAGGCCAAGGAGCAATTAAAAAGGTAACTTTATTCATAAAATTCCAATGGAGAAACCAAACTGTTACAACGTAATCTACATTACACCCATATAATACGCATTGCCCAACGTTTTTCTTATGGGAAATACACGTGCAAAAGCGTGAAAACTTATATGCAAAATTTCGTTAATGGTACCCATGGGTTTGGTACCATGACGAAGGTTTCCACCCATGGCAACTTGCAGTCCATTCCCTAATGTACCATGGTACCAAATTTCAGCTCTCTAACTTTATTCGTCTCAGAGATATCCCCATTTTTTAATTACCCTGTCTACGGCGGCCATTTTTTTTCGCCTCCATCTTTTATTTATGACGAAATCAATTTTGTCCCATTTAAAAAGCATTGCACAATGTATTTCTTATGGGAAAACGAAAGAAATGGCAAAAAACAAATATAACTACGCCCATGTCTGCCGAAAAATCGAAAAAATACATTTTTGCCCGAATTTGTAACCGCCACTGTCTGGGCGAGAACCCCGTGACTTGATCAGCGAAAAATGAATCCCGACATGAAATTTTCAAATCGACCAGTCTTTGTGAAAACGACCTCGAGGACCGGGCATTTTGCCAATAATCTTCCTAGAAATGTTCAAATTTTCCCCGGCCAGACAGTTTTCCACGGTTTTCGGCCGACTTTCCTTAGTCTGAAGCTTTAAAGTTAATGTTTACATTTCGGAAAATCTTAGCTGTCAGTTGACGTTCAGTGGGCGGAGCCTATTCCGAATGGTTCCGATTAACTAGTTAAGTGGCGATCTTCGGAAGCATTCGGGACTTTGAGGCCAAAATTTGCAAAAATCTGCATCTTTCGTTTCGAAATTCAATTAAGGCCATTTCGCGACGTCTCAACGAAAAGTGGTTCCCAAGTCCCAAAAAGAAAACATTCCAAGGTATCCCCTGAGATAGAAAGCCATTGTATTAGATGCACGGTCTGGGCAGAAATATATCTCAAAGTGGCAATTTGAAATTTAAAGTTTAAAAATTGGTCAAAATTTCAATTTCAAAGCTAGGACCTTGATTCTTGGCACGATCAAGGGTCCATGTGTCTACTATCTGCCTGAATTATTTCAGATTTTTTGCTGCAAAAATGTGGAATCTACAGGGTGAAATGTGAGAAAAGTACACCAAAAATGACAAAAAATGCGGCACAGAAAAACTTTTGTAACTCACCCGGTATAACAGCTAGACCAAAACTAACAACTGATTTTTTTTTCTCTCCACTTCTTCTAGTTGCCCAGATACCACCGAAGCCGGACCGTTCCATAGTTTTCGTAAAAATCGCAAAAAACTACCTTCAAATTTTGGACACTTTTCCTTAATTGTCTTTGGACATTTTTTTGACCACTCTGTATTAAAGTGACGCCTTTGGCGAGATAGGATTAAAAGTGGCCAAGGATATGCGCTTTCCCCTGGTACCATCGTTATTGGGCCAGTCGTCTAACTAAAGGGGTCCAGAAGGCCGAAAAGTTGACCATTGCAAAAAATTTTTAGAAAAACCGTCCCAACTTTGCGAATTTTTATACATTTTTCTATTTAACTTATCGGAATTAGACTTCAAAATTTATCGTCTACACATATGAGAAAATCGACCCAGGGGGAGGCCTATATCCCACATGGTCCCGGAGTTACGGTAAAGACGCTAGACTTTTGGGTTGTGAAAAAAACGCATTTTTGACTTTGGTACGCCACTGGTCAGCCCCCCCCGCACGTGCAACAAAATCGACCACATTTTTGGAAAGCCCGTTCATTTCTGTACATACGCGCAATACTTCAAAATCCGGTCAAATGAGCAGTTTCAGAGTTATAAGCGATAGAACCAAAAAAATACCAAATATCTACAACCAAAATGTCTCCGTTGGCTCGGCTTTATATCCTCACTGGCGTTCGGATAAAAATTTGTCAAATAAATATTGTTTTCCCTTTTTAGAAAGGAGAACCCTTGAACTGATGACAACTTCAAAACTAGGTAATCGTGGCAACATCGTGTCTGTCTTTTCTATTGATGCTATAAATATGTCAGATATTGTTTCCACTTATCTAAGTAACAGAGATAACGAATCGCGTCACCTGTCAGTGGGATCGTCGACGTTGCCAAACGTCATGAATTTTACCTCAGTCTGTGAAGAAACACAGCAATGATATTTTTTCATGGTCTGTGGCCTCATAGAGCTGCCCTATACAGAATTGAAAACAGAAACTCTGAAAAGAAGAGTCGAAGCGGTGGCATGCGAGGGGTGGATCAGCCCCAAAGACGTTTGGGGTTTAGCAACAGATCAGAAGCCTTTTTACATAACTTGCAAGATCAAACTTGATTAGCCTTTAAAGGCCTGAGAAGTTGGTTCCCTCAGAACCAAGATTATAGTAGCCAAGTATTTTTACTTCATTGTTTATGCCGTCATACATACAGAGTGTCCCAACTCTATTTAGACACTAAATATCTCCGCCCCTGTACATTTCAGAGAAAAAAATTTCAAAAGGTGCTTTCAATGACAATTTACTAATACATACAGGGTAAAGCAAAAACGTACTTTTTGACCTAAACTTAATTTTTTTCAATGGAACACCCTGTATTTTATTAGAGATTTGGATGCCTCGTTGAATACTCAATCAACAATGTATAACACTTTTTTTCTAATTTCAATACTTTTCGAGAAAATCACAAAAACATAATAATACTAAGTATATAGTTGTTAAAAACTAAAAGAGATGCTCAAACTGGCGTCCATTTTCGGTGTGGCACAATTCATACCTTCTAAGCAGTTCCCCGGTACATGCATTTCTAATAGTTTGTGAGGATATTTCCCTGCAGGCACGAGTAATTTTGTTTTTCAACTCCTCCAAATTTCTTGACTGAACAGAATAAACCTCATTCTTCAAATAACCCCATAAAAAATAGTTTAATGGTGTCAAGTCAGGTGACCTTGCGGGCCACCTGACTGGTCCTTGATTAGCTATCCACTTATTTCCAAAAGAATTATTTAAAACATTGACACATTTAGGCTGTTGTGCAGCGGCGCACCATCTGGTTGCCTGTACATCTTCTAGCAGTACAGGCAACACTTTAGTCAGAAACATGAAATATCTCTCGCCATTCGCATGAATAACTGAAAGTTTTTGACAGAAAACTTTCAGAATGACGTTGCTATGGTTGTGGATAAATCAGGCGAGATTATAAAAATTACCCGCAATATTGAACATGCAATGATGTTGAAAGAGTTCGGACACCCTGTAATTCTCATAGTAGGTAGAATAAAAATATATATAGACAGAGCAAACAAATGCCGATATTTTCCTAAAATTGGTCCTGTTTTTTTCGATCGGAAGTCCGCAATTTTAAGGAATCCATGACGCTTATCGTTAGAGCACATCAATCGGTGAAACACGATTTCGAATTAGTTGACATAAGATGCGCGGAATGACGCGCAGTCCATTACCACAGCAGTCGGATGCCATAACGCACCGACTCCCGAATTCGGTTTACTGAAAAAATTGTTTGTAATGATCGAAGTAAATTGTGTAATTCGACGATTTTGGTGTGGAATTGACACAAATGTGTTGACTATCTATGGTTGATTAACTGTCATTAAAGATTATTTATCGCTTTTTTGAGAGAGATTTTTCACGAATGCTCCATTATGACTAACATTGAATGATGAATTGCAGTCAAATACGTTTTATCACATACACACAGTTTATTAGTTTAGAGCCTTATTATGAGCTAAAAACAAATACATTATCAACTTTCCATATTAAAAACAATTGTCTTGCAATATTCGCAATGAGTTCTATTCAAATCTTTTTAACTCTTGCAATCTAACGGCTAGAATCTGCATGCATGCACATCCATTCACAACCGATCTATATCTATACTTAAAAAGCTACATTTGGGTTAACAAAAGTCACTATAAAACTAACTTAGTACTGCTTTAATATTTTCCAATTAGAGCCTCAATTAGCCGCAGCCGCCCTTTGACCCTCTTATACGAGGCATACAACTCTTCCATGGGTTTCTTGTCGTCTTTAGTTAACATCCTTCCCAAGTTTTTCACCAAGTTTCTTTCAAACTCTTTAATCCTCCTCCTCAAGTCTCCCTTCTCCTCGATGATGGCTCCCATCTGCTCCAACAGTTCTGGCTTAGATAGAGAGTGAAGATTCTCCAACATCGTCGACTCTTTATAGGTGTCGCTTTCCATGTATCCGCTGGGGGTTTCGGTTTTGTCCGAGGATTCGGTCTCGTTGGATGACGAAGTTGACGTCACAAAGTGCATCGTCTCGTTTTCGTCAATTGTAGCTAGTTCGCTGCTGTTGTTGGTCTAAAAAAAAAATAAGGTTCAACAATGGAACTTTCGTTTGTTTATAGGTGCTAGACAATGATGTACTATTAAGCGAAACATCTTGGACTTCCATTGTTGAGTTGCCAAGTGAAAAAAAAAATTTTTTTGATGGTGATTTTTTTAACTTGAAAACAAACAGAAAACGAGTGAAAAAAAAAAATTTTTTTGATGGTGATTTTCTTTTTACTTGAAAATAAGCAGAAAACGAGTAAAACAAAATTTTTTTTGATGGTGATTTTTTTTTCACTTGAAAACGAGCAGAAAACGAGTGGAAACAAAATTTTTCTTGATGGTGATATTTTTTTTCATTTGAAAACGAGCAGAAAACCAGTGAAAACAAAAAATTTTTTGATGGTGATTTTCTTTTTACTTGAAAATAAGCAGAAAACGAGTAAAAAAAATTTTTTTTGATGGTGATTTTTTTCGCTGAAAACGAGTGAAAAAAAAATTTTTTTTTTGTTGGTGATTTTTTTTTACTTGAAAACGGGCAGAAAACCAGTAAAAAAAAAATTTTTTTTTGGTGGTGATTTTTTTTCACTTGAAAACGAGCAGAAAACCAGTTAAAAAAAATTTTTTTTTGATTGTGATTTTTTTTTTCATTTGAAAACGAGCAGAAAACCAGTGAAAACAAAAAATTTTTTGATGGTGATTTTTTTTTTACGAACAGACAACGAGTAAAAAAAAAATTTTTTGATGGTGATTTTTTTCACTTGAAAACGAGCAGAAAACGAATAAAAAAAAAATTTTTTTTTGATGGTGATTTTTTTTCACTTGAAAACAAACAGAAAACCTGTGACAAAAAAAATTTTTTTTTGGTGGTGATTTTTTTTCACTTGAAAACGATCAGAAAACGAGTGAAAAACAAATTTTTTTTGCTTGTTTTTTTTTTCACTTGAAAACGAACAGAAAACGAGTGAAAAAAAAATTTTTTATGGTGATTTTTTTTCACTTGAAAACAAGCAGAAAACCAGTGAAAAAAATTTTTTTTGGTGGTGATTTTTTTTCACTTGAAAACGAGCAGAAAAGCAGTGAAAAAAAAATTTTTTTTTGATGATTTTTTTTTCACTTGAGAATGAGCAGAAAACGAATGAAAAAAAATTTTTTTTATTGTGATTTTTTTTCAGTTGAAAACGAGCAGAGATTCTACTACTCGAAAGGTGTAAAAACTCAATAAAGTCAATGGAAGTCCAAGAAATTTTGCTGGACTTCCATTGGCTGAAAATGAACTTTCCTTGAAGAAAATCACCAACAAAAAAAATTTTTTTTGATGATGTGTGTGGTTTTTTTTCTTTTTCACTTGAAAACGAGCAGAAACTCCACTGCTCATTTTCAAGAAAAAAACAATTTTTTAATGGTGTTTTTTTTTTAACTTGAAAATGAACAGAAAACGAGTAAAAAAAAATTTTTTTTTGATAGAGATTTTTTTTTCACTAGAAAACGAACAGAAAACCAGTTAAAAAAAATTTTTTTTTGATGGTGATTTTTTTTTACATGAAAACGAACAGAAAACCATGAAAACAAAATTTTTTTTGGTGGTAATTTTTTTTCACAAACGAGCAGAAAACCAATGAAAAAAAAATTTTTTTTTTGATGGTGATTTTTTTTTACTTGAAAACGAGCAGAAAACGAGTGAAAAAAAATTTTTTTTTTGATGGTGTTTTTTTTTTATTTGAAAACGAGCAGAAAACCAGTGAAAACAAAAAAATTTTTGATGGTGATTTTTTTTTACTTGAAAATAAGCAGAAAACGAGTAAAAAAAAATTTTTTTATGGTGATTTTTTTTTTCACTTGAAAACGAACGGAAAACGTTTGGAAAATAAAAATTTTTTTTTAATTTTTTTTCACTTGAAAACGAACAGAAAATGAGTAAAAAAAAAAATTTTTTTTGATGATTTTTTTTTCACTTGAGAATGAGCAGAAAAGGAATGAAAAAAATTTTTTTTTTATTTTGATTTTTTTTTCAGTTGAAAACGAGCAGAGATTCTACTACTCGAAACGTGTAAAAACTCAATAAAGACAATGGAAGTCCAAGATATTTTGCTGGACTTCCATTGGCTGAAAATGAACTTTCCTTGAAGAAAATCACCAACAAAAAAAAATTTTTTTTGATGATGTGTGGTTTTTTTTCTTTTTCACTTGAAAACGAGCAGACTCCACTGCTCATTTTAAAGAAAAAAACAATTTTTTAATGGTGTTTTTTTTAACTTGAAAATGAACAGAAAAGGAGTAAAAAAAAACTTTTTTTTGATAGTGATTTTTTTTTCACTAGAAAACGAACAGAAAAGGAGTGAAAAAAAAATTTTTTTTGATGGTTATTTTTTTCACTTGAAAACGAACAGAAAACGAGTGAAAAAATTTTTTTTTGATGGTGATTTTTTTTTCACTTGAAAACGAACAGAAAACGAGTGAAAAAACCATTTTTTTTTCGTGGTAATTTTTGTTCACTTGAAAACGAGCAGAAAAGCAGTGAAAACAAAATTTTTTTATGGTTGTGATTTTTTTTTCACTTGAAAACTAGCAGAAAACGAGTAAAAAAATTTTTTTTTTATGTTGATTTTATTCTGACTTGAAAACGAGCAGAGATTTCTTTACTCGAAACGTCGTGTAAAAACTCATTTAAGACAATGGAAGTCCAGCGAAACATCTTTGACTTCCATTGTCTTTCTTGAGTTTTTACGCAACGTTTCGAGCAGTGGAATCTCTGCTCGTTTTCAATTAAAAAAAAATTTTTTTTGATGCTGTTTTTTTTTTGAAAACAAATAGAAAACGAGTGAAAAAAAAAATTTTTTGATGGCGATTTTTTTTTTACTTGAAAACGAACAGAAAACCATAAAAACAAATTTTTTTTTGGTGGTGATTTTTTTCACTTGAAAACTAGCAAAAACGAGTGAAAAAAAAATGTTTTTTGATGTTGACTTTTTTCTGACTTGAAAACGAGCAGAGATTCCTTTACTCGAAGCGTCGTGTAAAAACTCAATTAAGACAATGGAAGTCCAACGAAACATCTTGGACTTCCATGAACAGTGAAAAAAAATTTTTTTTTGGTGGTGATTTTTTTTTCACTTGAAAACGAACAGAAAACGAGTGAAAAAAAAAATTTTTTTGATGGTGATTTTTTTTCACTTGAAAACGAACAGAAAACGAGTGAAAAAAAAATTTTTTTTGATATTGATTTTTTTTTACTTGAGAACGAGCAGAAAACGAATTAAAAAAAAATTTTTTTTTGATGGTAATTTTTTTTCACTTGAAAACGAGCATAAAACGAGTGAAAAAACATTTTTTCTTTTTGATTGTGATTTTTTTTTTACTTGAAAACGAGCGCGTCGTGTAAAAACTCAATAAAGGCAATGGAAGTCCAAGATGTTTCGCTTAATGGGACTTTCGTTTGCAAAAGAGAACGTCAGGAAGAGGAAAATCAATTTGGATTCGCTCCTTTATCAACGTTTGTCCTAATTTAACTTTCTAACTAAGCTACTTACGTTGGATGATTTGAGGACCATCTGTTTGAGAAGACGATAACGATCGTAGAACGGCCGTACCATGTCCCTGTCTTCTCGATTTTTAGGCCTTCCATGCAGAGACTCTAGGAACAGTAGAGCCTTTTGGGTAGCTATTTTTTCTTCTATGAGCTGGTCAGCTGTCATGGTGTCTAGAGTGGTGTCTTGGGCTGCTGCCTCACGTGTTATATGCAACCGCTGAAAACGAAAAATCTCATTTTATAGAATTTTATAGAGAAATTCTACAGAAAAACCTTTTTTGAAAGTTTTATCGCCTCAATACTTAGCAAGCAATTAACGATTACTTACCTCTTCGATCTCCTTGATAGTCTCCTGCAAAGTAACATTCTTCTGAGCTACGCCCGTCTTGCTGCTTGCCTCCGCCCCACAAAACCCCATGGACACCTCTGTCAAGTTTTTCTGCTCCCTCTTCAGCTTGCTCAACTGCAAATACAACTTTCTCAACACGGCGTCGTTCATTTTATCAAACTGGGAGGGTTTGGCGCCGTTCCTCTCCTCAAACTCAATCTCGCACGCCATTATCTTCCTCTTGCAACTGTTAATGTGCTTGGTCAGTTTCTGAATCCTCTCATCTACAGGGTTTCTGATAAGTTTCGTAAGGGGAATGCTCGCTTGTGGTACGTTCGGATCGAGATAGATGCGTGTTGTCGCAATAATGGAGTTTCTGGGAGACGACAACATCTTGTTGAAGGCGATAAAATGTCCAGGCATAGTCTCCATGTTATCGCTGACCTCGCTTACTGGCTGAGAGACCAGAGGCTCTGACCCATCTGGCTGCTCGTACAGACTGGCAAAGTCCACTATAGGAGTGACCGGCACGTGGGTGGGGCTTGGAGAATGGTCGGCCGAAGCGTTGGACAAACTTAGGAATTTTAGCGAGTTGGTTTCCTCGTTTTCCTGATCGAGAGCAGCATTGTCGAGATCCACTAAAATTACTTCTTGCAGAACCTACTTCTCTAGTATTCTATTCCACTTACCCCTTTTTGGGCACTCTTGCCCTATGTCGTTGCTCTTCAACTTGACTTTGGCCGGTGCTCTCATTTTGTGCCTTTTGCTATGGGGATACTTCTTATTTTTGTGAGCCTTGGCGAATCTCTCGTGCGACCTCGCCCTATCGTATTCGTTGTCGTCATATTTCAGGCTTCGTAGCTGGTCTCCCTTCCTGAGTGGAGACTTTGATTTATCATCACCGAGGGATTTTGGAAAATCACCCGAACTGGAAACTCTCCGAATTCCGTTGTTTTTGTCATCGGCGGTCCTTAGTAGAATCGGACGTTCTTCAGAGCTTGATCTGAAATAATGAGTGTTTATAAAAAAAAGCCATCGAATAAAAACTCTTGTCGCCGATAAAATCATAAAAGTCTGTGGTAAAAAAAAAAAAAAAAAAAAAAAAAAAAAAAAAAAAAAAAATTGACCAACTTGTTTAAGTGAACGCCTGATAGTGATATCATTGATATCTTTGCAACGATTAAAGTTAGAAAGCTTCAATTTGGTATGTGGCTTACTATGGCTTTTATATATAAAAAAAAAAAATTTGACCAACCTATTTAGATGAACGCATGATAGTGCAGGTTGCGAATTAGGAAAGAGCAGATTAATAATGAGTGTTAATAAGAGCAGAAATAATGAGTGTTTATAAAAAAAGCCATCGAATAAAAACTCTTGTCGCAGATAAACTCATAAAAGTATGTGGTAAAAAAAAAAAAAAAAAAAAAAAAAATCTTGACCAACTTGTTTAAGTGAACGCCTGATAGTGATATCATTGATATCTTTGAAACGATTAAAGTTAGAAAGCTTGTATTTGGTATGTGGCTTACTATGGCTTTTATATATAAAAAAAAAAATCTTGACCTACTTATTTAGATGAACGCATGATAGTGCAGGTTGCGAATTAGGAAAGAGCAGATTAATAATGAGTGTTAATAAGAGCAGAAATAATGAGTGTTTATAAACAAAAGCCATCGAATAAAAACTCTTGGCGCAGATAAAATCATAAAAGTCTGTGGTAAAAAAAAAAAATCTTGACCAACTTGTTTAAGTGAACGCCTGATAGTGATATCATTGATATCTTTGAAACGATTAAAGTTAGAAAGCTTCAATTTGGTATGTGGCTTACTATGGGTTTTATATATAAAAAAAAATCTTGACCAACTTATTTAGATGAACGCATCATAGTGCAAGTTACGAATTAGGAAAGAGCAGATTAATAATGAGTGTTAATAAGAGCAGAAATAATGAGTGTTTATAAAAAAAAAGCCATCGAATAAAAACTCTTGTCGCAGATAAACTCATAAAAATATGTGGTAAAAAAAAAAAAAAAAAAAAAAAAAAAAAAAAAAAAAAAAAAAATCTTGACCAACTTGTTTAAGTGAACGCCTGATAGTGATATCATTGATATCTTTGAAACGATTAAAGTTAGAAAGCTTGTATTTGGTATGTGGCTTACTATGGCTTTTATATATAAAAAAAAAAATCTTGACCAACTTATTTAGATGAACGCATGATAGTGCAGGTTGCGAATTAGGAAAGAGCAGATTAATAATGATTGTTAATAAGAGCAGAAATAATGAGTGTTTATAAAAAAAAGCCATCGAATAAAAACTCTTGTCGCAGATAAAATCATAAAAGTCTGTGGTAAAAAAAAAAAAAAAAAAAAAAAAAAAAAAAAAAAAAAAAAAAATCTTGACTAACTTATTTAGATGAACGCATGATAGTGCAGGTGCGAATTAGGAAAGAGCAGATTATCCTAAAAAAACTTACCTTATTACTTTCCTCTCCTGATTGATTGAGCTAACGCTCTCCTGTCTTTCTTTTCGTTTTCGTATCTTACACGAAGCCTTCGCTTCCTCGTAATTGGACAGCGCCGCCTGTTGCTTGTTGGTGATTGGTAGCAGAACTTTCTTCGATTTGCTTATTCTTGGCTCGTATTGCACTCTCACCACAACTTTTTGTGGAGTATCTTCTTTCGACGTGCCGCTTTTCATAGTATCTTGCTAAAAAAAATTCCATGGTTATTAAGTTGCCAAGTGTGCGTTTTTGTTTTGTTTTAATGTTATTTTCGTGGCCAATTGGCAGTAAAGTTGTTTTTTTATATTTTATTTTAGCCAAAAATCACACTAATAATATAATTTTAATTTCAGTGTTAGGTTAGATCAGTTAGTTATTAAACGTTTTTCAAAAATGGATTATTTCACTTTTTGGATGTTTTTGATCGATTTTGCTCCAAAAATCAACCAACCTGAGTCCAGGCTCCATTTGAAAAATTTTTGATCAATTTTACGTCTTTTGAAACTAATTTGGTTTTAACACGAACTAAACAATTTTTGTTTTTGATCAATTTTGAAATAATTTTTTGAAGTTGTCTTTTTGAAGAAATGTCTTTTGATTTTGTTTCAATAATAGAAATGTTTTCTCTTTGAACCTTTTTTTATTGAAACCGAGATATTTTTGACAGATTTTCGGTTAAAATTTGAATTTCAATCCCGGAATAGTCAGTTTCCAGGTTAATCCAGATTAGTTAAGGTTCCAGGTTCAAGTTAGTTCAGATTGGTTTTGCACAATTTATGAACAAGGCTATTTAAAAAAAAATGTTTTTGAAATGATTTTGATTCAAAAATTATTTTTTTTAGATGCTTCAAACATTTTGATTTGAGCTGACCTTGACAGAAAATGACGATTTAGTCGCCATTTTGATTGGTAAGATAATTAGTGGAAATATCAAAATCACCTTTTTATCACATATCTTTATTCCCTCTGTGGTTTAAAATAGTTTTTAACGAAATCCGTGATAATCGACTTCGAGTGAAAATGCCGATGAATACAACCCCCCCCCCCCCCTCCTTTTATCTGCCAATGACTAGTAGTTACTGAAAAATTCCTTATAACAGTAAAAATTTTGCTAATCCACAAAGTAAATTTTGTTTAAATGCGTGTTAGGGTTAGAAAGTGAAATCTGATAAGCCAAAAGTGATTGAAAAAGTGACTAAAATTATCAACTTTCGAACGCAGCTCTCCGAAACATTTGACTGTTACTGCATACGCTCATTAGAAACATTTTCGTAGCTGCGTTCCAGATTTTCCAAGTTAGTTAAGGTTCGGGGTTCGGTCCGTTTTGAAAAAAGTTATGAACAGATTTGAGAGAGAGAACAGAACAGACTTGCATGCTGTCAATATTACTTTCTTGAAACAATTTTGCGTCAGAAATTTTTTTAAACGTTTTTGATCGGTTTTGCAAAGAAAACTTTGATCTGAGATCATTTTCATAGATTTTTGGTTAAAATTTAAATTTTACTTCCAGATTAGTCTGTTTTTAAGTTAGTTCCGGTTAGTCCAGGTTAATTAAGGTTCCAGGTTGAGTGCGTTTTGAAAAATGTATAAACAATATTTTAAAAAAAAGTCTTTTATAACGATTTTAGTTTAAAATAAACATTTTTTTCGCTTTATTGATCGATTCTGCTTCAAATATTTTGCTTTGAGATGATTTTGACAGATTTATTAATTATTGAAGTTTTAGTTTGAAGTGTAAAAGTGACGCTTTAGTTGCTATTTTGATTGGGAAGATAATTAGTGGGAATATCAAAATCACGTTTTTATGACATATTTTTATTCCCTCTATGGTTTAAAATAGTTTTTAACAAAATTGGTGATAATCGACTTCGAGTAAAAATGTAGATGAATACACCCCCCCCCCCCTTTTATCTGCCAATGACTAGTAGTTACTGAAAAATCCCTTATGATAGTCGAATATTTTGCTAATCCACAAAGTACAATTCGTTTAAATGCATTTTAGGGCCATAAAGTGAAATCTGATAAACCAAAAGTGATTGAAAAAGCAACTTTCGAACGCAGCTCTGCGAAATTTTTGACAGTTACTCCATACGCACAATAGAAACATTTTGGAAGCTGTGTTCCAGATTTTTCAAAAGTTCGTACGTGAAGTTATTTAATTTGTTTAAATGCGGTTTTGGGGTCATAAACTCCACCCATGAAAATTTTGAAATTTTCAGATTTTTGTTATTATCTTGAAAACCATAAGACTTTTCGATATGCATGTAAATAGATGATATCAAACGGTCATGCAGCGCTATAAGATAGAATAATCAGAATGGGGCTATCTGGTACGAGCTTCCAGAAAAATAAAAAAAAGTGCAAAATTTGTATTTTTGGGCCACCGGTGCTTGGATAGTATTATGGGTGGGTATTCGGAAATCGGCTCAAAATGTATCTTCGTTCTTCTGCTTTCTTAGCTGCCATTACAAAATTTCCCCTAAATCCTCATCGAAACTAGCTATAAGCAGTTGAAGACCGCTGCCCAAATTATGATTTTATGCATATGGCAATTTTCAAATTTTCCCACATAAAGCTGTAGCAATCAATTTTATTCGTTAGTTCTATTAGTATTGTGATAAATATGGCGTTGATTTGTATGTTAAATAGTATAGGGTGCCTCAAAAATTGTTACTATACTTACCATGAAACTCAACGATCCACTGAATTTGTAAAAGAACAAAACCTTTTACAAAGAAAAAGGAAAAACGATTAACGAAGTGTAGGTATGCTCTAGGAAGCAAAAGAAACTAATTTTTCATATCTCTGTCGCGACACATTATCGAAGTTACGGCTGCTTCAGGAAATGTGTGGAAACCAGCCGCAATTTTAGCATATGGCTGGGTGGGACACTTCCTCCAACCTTAAGTCTTCTACGATCTGGGAAAGATTTTAAGGGCCTAAAACAAAAAAATATATATGAACCATAACAAAATAGGCAATACAAATGACCAATAATGGTGACTAAAATTTGAATATTAATTTTGGTATTTGGATGGTGTGATCCTAACTATGTTTGTCTCTCTTAACCGGGTAAATATATTACCCATATTAAAAACGTTTAATCCAATCAATATTAACCTACTTGCTGACATGTGTACAAGAAACTCAATACCCTCGTTCTTATCGAAGATAAAAACAGCAGTTGACGCCTATTATTACCTACCAAACAAATCTACATTAGCTAACTACGTCGTTTTTAAAACGGCCCTATTTATGTAGGTCATTCCAAGGGCGCAGATACTTTCCTTTTCAAAAACACGTACATCTATTGCCCTTCTAGAAAGTAAGATTTTTGTATTGTTTACTCACCATATGACATTATATCAACACAATAACACCACTTTATAATTAGAATCTCTAACAATAGGCTCGGCATAAGCGTTATTTGGATGGAGAACTAATCAATAATGAACCTTCCAGAGGCAGTGTGATAGAGCTGTTGTAGGAACGCGCGAACGCAGTAAATTACGTCACAGTGGAGAAACATGGAAAGGGACGATTTGGGTTTGTATTTATGAATCTAAGGCTTGTAAGTAGCGTTAAGACAAGTTTATTAATTATTATTATATCCGAACGAAGTGCCGAGCAAGCCATTTTATGACATTTTCGACTTTTATTTGTTTTTATGAAGTCATCTCAGACCTACTGTTCTAATTTCATGGCCTGCTTGAGGTATTTTTTAAATGAACGCAAGTTATAAAGAGCAGTGACAAACCTAGATTTGAAATTGAAATTTTGACGTTTTTTTTTTGATGATTTTGACGATAAAGAGCCGCTTACTCTGGCATTTTGGTTGTAGATATTTGGTATTTTTTCCATTTCGACATTTGCTTATAACTTTTAAACTGCGCATTTGACGGGATTTTCGTTCGGGGGCCATAGATACAGAATTCAACGGGCTTTCCAAAAATATGGTCGATTTGATGGTACGTGCGGGGGGGGGGGGGGGGGCTGACCACTGTAGTACCAAAGTCAAAAATACGGTATTTTAGGTACCCAAATTTACGACGTCTTTACCGTAGATCCGGGGCCACGTACCACGGGGTATAGGGCTCCACATGGGTAGATTTCCTCATATGTGTAGATGATAAATTTTGAAGTCTAATTTCGATAAGTTGAATAGGAAAATCTAGAAAAATTCGCAAAGTTGGGACGATTTTTTAAATTTTTTCTTTGTAATGGTCAACTTCTTGGCCTTCTGGACCCCCTTGGTTAGACGACTGGCCCAATAACGATGGTACCAGGGAAAAGGGCATATTCTTAGCTACTTTTAATCCTATCCCGCCAAAGGTGTCACTTTAATACAGAGTGGTCAAAAAAATGTCCAAAGACAATTAAGGAAAAGTGCCCAGAATAGTAAGGTAGTTTTTTGCGATTTTTTACGAAAACTATGGAGCCGGCCAACTTTGGTTGTATATGGGCATCTAGAAGATGGAGAGAAAAAAAATCAGTCATTAGTTTTGGTTTAGCTCTTATACCGAGTGAGCCACAAAAGTTTCTCTGCGCCGCAATTTTTGCCAATTTTGGTGTACTTTTCTCACATTTCACCCTGTAGATTCGACATTTTCGCAGCAAAAAACCTGAAATAATTCAGGGAGGTAGTACACATATGGGCCCTTAATCGTGCCAAAAATCAAGGACCCAGCTTGAATTTGAAATTTTGACGAATTTTTAAACTTTAAATTTCAAATTGCCAATTTGAGGTATATTTGTCCGGAGACCGTGCATCTAATGCAATGGCTTTTTATCCCAGGGGATACCTTGGAATGTTTTCTTTTTGGGACATAGGAATCACTTTTCGGAAGGACGTCGCGAAATGGTCTTAATTAAAATTCGAAGCAAAACATGCAGATTTTTCAAAATTTTGGCCGAAAATCCCGAATAGTTCCGAATTACGTCCACCATGGAGGGTCGGAAGGATTCGGCGGCAGCGGCGGCATCTGTAACTGACAGCTGAAATTTTCCGAAATGTAAACATCAACTTTAAACACTTAGACTAAGGAAAATCGGCCGAAAAGGGTGGAAAATTGTATGGCAGGTGAAAATTTGGACATTTCTAGGAAGATTATTGGCAAAATACCCGGTCTTCGAGAACGTTTTCACAAAGAATGGTCGATTTGAAAATTTCATGTCGGGATTCATTAATCATGATGGCTGATGACGTCGAGCCCAATGACGTCGAGGCCCGACCACGCGGTCTATAGTTTGTTTGCATACCGTAGGCTTTAACAATGCGATACAGTGCATTTTAACCATTCACAACTTCCCCTAAGAAATACATTGTGCAATGCTTTTTAAATGGGACAATATTGATTTCGTCATAAATACAAAATGGAGGCGAAAAAAAATGGCCGCCGTAGACAGGGTGATTAAAAAATGGTGATATCTTTGAAACGAGTAAAGTTAGAGAGCTGAAATTTAGTACCATGGTTTATTAGGGAATGGACTGCAAGTTGCAATTGGTCAAAACCTTCCTTATGGTACCAAACCCATGGGTACCATTAATGAAATTTTGCAAATAAGTTTTCAGGTTGTTACGCGTGTGTTTCTTATAAAAAAAAAACGTTGGTCAATGCGTATTATATGGGTAGAATGTAGATTACGTCATATTTAGGGTACAGTTGATGATACATGGTTGATATTTGAGTGGTAGGGGGTATCACAAATTGTGATATAGTTGCCGTAGCTAGCGATAGTAGCTGAGTTACGTTAATATTTAGAGAACTGTTTGATCCAATGGGCACCCTGGGTTGGATGCTTCAATTTTGGATGCTGGGTGCCCATGGGGGTACCATGAATGGTAATATAGCTGACATGGCTATGTAGCTGAAGGTAGCTAGGTAGGTTATAGCTGTCTTATTGAACCGATGGTAATATCGACTTGAAAATCAATTGGTAAGTTTCCCTTCTTTTTGGGACTTAGGAACCACTTTTAGCTGGTACGTCGCGAAATGCTCTTAATTGAATTTCCAAACGAACGATGCAAAATTTTTCAAATTTTGGCCGAAAATCCCGAATAGTTCCGATTCGCCAGCCACTAACTAGTAATCGGAATCATTCGGCGGCCGCGCCCATCTGCAGCTGAGATTTCCGAAATGTAAACATTAACTTTAAAGCCTCAGACTAAGGAAAATCGGTCGAAAAGCGTGGAAAACTGTCTGGCCGGGGAAAATTTGAACATATCTAGGAAGATTATTGGCAAAATGCCCAGTCCTCGAGGTCGTTTTCACAAAGACTGGTCGATTTGAAAATTTCATGTCGGGATTCATTTTTGGCTGATGGCGTCGAAGCCAGACCACGCGGTTCTCGCCCAGACAGTGGCGGTTACAAATTCGGGCAAAAATGTATTTTTTCGATTTTTCGGCAGACATGGGCGTAGTTAAATTTTTTTTTGCCATTTCTTCCGTTTTCCCATAAGAAATACATTGTGCAATGCTTTTTAAATGGGACAATATTGATTTCGTCATAAATAAAAGATGGAGGCGAGAAAAAATGGCCGCCGTAGACAGGGTAATTAAAAAATGGGGATATCTCTGAAACGAATAAAGTTAGGGAGCTGAAATTTGGTACCATGGTTCATTAGGGAATGGACTGCAAGTTGCCATGGGTGGAAACCTTCGTCATGGTACCAAACCCATGGGTACGGTTAACGAAATTTTGCATACAAGTTTTCAGGCTTTTGCACGTGTATTTCCCATAAGAAATACATTGTGCAATGCTTTTTAAATGGGACAATATTGATTTCATCAGAAAAAAAAGATGGAGGCGAAAAAAAAATGGCCGCCGTAGACAGGGTAATTAAAAAATGGGGATATCTCTGAAACGAATAAAGTTAGAGAGCTGAAATTTGGTACCATGGTTCATCAGGGAATGGATTGCAAGTTGCCATTCGTCGAAACTTTATTTATGGTACCAAACCCATGGGTACCATTAACGAAATTTTGCATATAACTTTTCACGCTTTTGCACGTGTATTTCCCATAAGCAAAACGTTGGGCAATGCGTATTATATGGTGGAATGTAGATTACGTCATATTTGGGGTACCATTAATGGTACATGGTTCAAATTTGGATAGTAGGTACCTATGGGGGTGTCATAAATTGTGATATAACTGACTCAGATATCATAGCTACAATAGCTGAGTAACGTTAGTATTTAAAGAACTGGTAATGATACATGGTTCAACTTTGGATGCTGGGTGCCCATGGGAGTACCATGAATGGTAATATAGCAGACATAACTATGTAGCTGACCATAGCCAGGTTATAGCTGTTTTATGAACCGATGATGATATCAAGTTGAAAATCGAATGGTAGGTTACCCTCAAGTAAAATTCGCTAAAAATGACATTTCTAAAAATCCAAGATGGCCGCCTGAAAAGTTTTGGTTTTAAAGCGATATCTCTGGAACGGTTCGAGCTAGAAAGCTGAAATTTGGTATGTGGCCATTTTATGGGACGGGCTAGAGGTCTCTGAGGTACCTTGCCGCGGGTACCGAAGGTTCCATTTTGGAAACTTTTTTTATTAAAATGACAGTTTTTTGCTACAACTTACTGACTGTTGCTAAAGGGCGCCGAAACCAAATATATCCGACGTTTCGACTTTACGCTTACCATAAGCCATCATCAGGGTATTCTCTTTTATGACAAATATTGCTTCATAAATGTGCCACTCTCAAACAATCAGTTTTTCGTATATGACTGACAAAATAGCTTTAATGAAGCCCATTCGACTGGTACTAACTGTTCGATTTTATCGTTTCTGGGTTCTAAGATTTGACTGATTAAATTTCTCATTTATAGGGATAGAGTGACATTTGCCATTTTATAGCAAAGCCATTTACGGCAATAGAACAACAGTGACTCAATTAAGTGCGAGTCGGCTCAAATACTGCTCAAAACGTTAATTACTATTCTGCTAAGTTTAATAACAGTCTCATGGGAAGTGAAAAACTATTAAAATGTTGTAAAAATTACCTAATATTTTTATTTGATCGAACATTACGTCAACTAAATTAAAAATCTTGAACGACAAATTAAGCAGGTATTTTGTGGTCGAAATGCTCTATTCATCGGTGTCAATAGCATCGTTATACCATGTTTAGTTTTTGAATTATAGAGATATAAGTATTAAAATGTCGATAAAAAGGTGAAAAATTACGTTCTTGGCGCCATTTTGAAGGGGAAGGAAGTTACTAAAAATTCCAAATTGCAAATTTTTTACATATTTTTGTCCCCTCTTTCATATGAGACTATTTTTGACAAAATCTATGACAATCGATTTTGGCTGAAAATTTTCACGACCTACCCCCTTTGAAAATTTTGAAATTTTTACATTTTTCTGTTTATCTTGGAAACGGTAAGGTTTTTCGATATGCCGGTTAATATGATGTATGAAGAGGTCATTAAGGGCTATCAGATTCATGTATCAGAAAGAAGCTAGCTTTCACGGTTTTCGAGAAAATTAAAAAAAAGTGCAAAAACTGTACCTTATTTTTGGGCCACCCGTGCTCAGTTACTGTTCTAGGCAGAGCTTCGAAAATGGGCTCTACGTGTAGCTCTATTCTTCTACTTCCTTAGCTGTTCTTATACATTTTTTGATAAATCTTCATCGAAACGAGATATTAGCTGTTAAAGGCAACAATGCACGATTTTTATCTCAAAATTTAGTTTTTTGGGCCGGTTTGAGAGCCCCATATGTTTAACATAGAATTTTCTATATGTGTCATTTAAATCTATAGTAGTCGATTTTACTTGTTACTTCGAGTCGTTTTTTAATGAATAGGACGTTGATTTCTGTTTTAGATAGTATAGGGTGGCTCAAAAAATGATGCAGAAAGCTAATATATGCTAATAATGCAGAAAAGGTCCATAAGCAGTGTATATTTTACATAGAAAGGATGGATTATTAAGTACGTAGACTAAGCAGAATAAGATGTTAGATATAGGCCATGAAAACTTTATTAAAACTTACCATTGAAAACAAATTTTATAATTATGCAAGGAGTCTGGTTTTGATATATATGAGTATTTAATGCAAAATAATTCCTTCGCCATTTTATCCACAAATTGTTAAAAAAACACTAAAATTATTCTACTTTTTTGGCTCCTCTTATAGCTTTTCGGATAAATCCTCATTAAAACGCGATATAAGCTGTTGAAAGCTGAAATTCACGATTTTTTTCTAAAAATTTAGGTTTTTGGGCCAGTTGGCTCATAGGCTTAATATAGAAATATCGACTTTTCCCATATAAATCAATAGTAATCGATTTTATTCGTAGGTTCTAGTAGTCGTATGATAAATAGGGCATATATTTACGTTTTGGATAATATAGAGTGTCCCAAAAAAGTGTTGTAACCTAGAATTTTAGGATTTTTTCATGTAATTTGATAACAGTTAATTTATTGCGAAAAATCCATTAGTTTTATAATAAATAGAGCGTTGATTTATGTTTTAAATAGTATACGGTGTCCCAAATAATGCTGCAACATTTAACTTTAGTTTTTTTGTTTATCAATATTTTTCTGTAGGTTTTATTCCCTTATTATAAACAGTTAGAAACAATCAAAACTATAAAACTGAAATTTCAATTGTAGATTCGTTTCATACTCACAAACAATATGTCATAAATGGGAACCTTGATATGGGTACTCGTGGTCCATTTTATATCTTTTTATGAATTTTAGCACGTTTTTTACTATTTTTCAAAAGCTGTTATGTTTGCGAATATGAAGTAAAGTATTATTATAAATAAACGTTTCGACATTTCAGTTACTTTTAGGTATCTTCAGGTTCTTTGTTAATATCTTTCTGCCCACAGCGTTCGGATTTCCGAAACTATGGGCGCTCCGCGCGCGTGGTCCAAAAACTAAAAAAAAAAAAAAAAAAAAAAAAAAAAAAAAAAAAAAAAAAAAAAAAAAAAAAAAAATGACGCGCCTGTGTTACAAAAGCACACCATAAACAAACTAACTCAAGAGTTTTGCTGACCAACTTGTTATATCCGAACGAAGTGCCGAGCAAGCCATTTTATGAAATTTTCGACTTTTATTTGTTTTTATGAAGTCATCTCAGACCTACTGTTCTAATTTCATGGCCTGCTTGAGTTTTTTTTTAAATGAACGCACGTTATAAAGAGCAGTGACAAACCTAGATTTGAAATTGAAATTTTAACGATTTTTTTGATGATTTTGACGATAAAGAGCCGCTTACTCTGGCATTTTGTTGTAGATATTTGGTATTTTTTCCATTTCGACGCTTATAACTTTTAAACGGCGCATTTGACGGGATTTTCGTTCGGGGGCCATAGATACAGAATTCAACGGGCTTTCCAAAAATATGATCGATTTGATGGTACGTGCGGGGGGGGGGGGGGCTGACCAGTGGAATACCAAAGTCAAAAATACGGTATTGTAGGTACCCAAATTTACGACGTCTTTACCGTAGATCCGGGGCCACGTACCACGGAGTATAGGGCTCCACATGGGTAGATTTCCTCATATGTGTAGATGATAAATTTTGAAGTCTAATTTCGATAAGTTAAATAGGAAAATCTAGAAAAATTCGCAAAGTTGGGACGGTTTTTTAAAATTTTCTTTGAAATGGTCAACTTCTTGGCCTTCTGGACCCCCTTGGTTAGACGACTGGTCCAATAACGATGGTACCAGGGGAAAGGGCATATTCTTGGCTCCGTTTAATCGTATCCCGCCAAAGGTGTCACTTTAATACAGACCACTGTCAAAAAAATGTCCATAGACAATTAAGGAAAAGTGCCCAAAATAGTAAGGTAGTTTTTTGCGATTTTTTACGAAAACTATGGAGCCGGCCAGCTTCGGTTGTATATGGGCATCTAGAACACGTGGAGAGAAAAAAAATCAGTCATTAGTTTTGGTTTAGCTCTTATACCGAGTGAGCCACAAAATTTTTTCTGCGCCGCAATTTTTGCCAATTTTGCTGTACTTTTCTCACATTTCACCCTGTAGATTCGACATTTTCGCAGCAAAAAAACTGAAATAATTCAGGGAGGTAGTACACACATGGGCCCTTAATCGTGCCAAAAATCAAGGGCCCAGCTTGAATTTGAAATTTTGACGAATTTTTAAACTTTAAATTTCAAATTGCCAATTTGAGGTATATTTGTCCGGAGACCGTGCATCTAATGCAATGGCTTTTTATCCCAGGGGATACCTTGGAATGTTTTCTTTTTGGGACTTAGGAACCACTTTTAGCTGGTACGTCGCGAAATGGTCTTAATTGAATTTCGAAGCCAAAGATGCAGATTAAAATTTTGACCGAGAATCTTGAATGGTTCAGAATTCGGAATTAGGCTCCTCCCACTGAACGTCAACTGACAGCTAAGATTTTCCGAAATGTAAACATTGACTTTAAAGCCTCAGACTAAGGAAAATCGACCGAAAAGCGTGGACAACTGTGCGGCCGGGGAAAATTTGAACCTTTCTAGGAAGATTATTGGCAAATGCGCGGTCCTCGAAAACGCTTTCACAAAGACTGGTCGATTTGAAAATTTCGTGTCCGGATTTATGTCAAAAAAATTTTCCTAAATCAATGACCCACTTTTTCGGATTTAAGGTGCGTTCTCATTACAGCTTCTTGCTTCCTGCGTCTGACGTCATTAATTTTCTATTGGTTAGAATTGACAGAAGCAAAATTTAAAAATAACAAGAAGCAATATCTGAAACAAAGCGTTCCCATTGCAGCTTCAAAAAGTAGCTACTTCTGCCCGTCACCGCATATTCCATGTGTCATAAAAATATTATTGTTTTTGTGCTAAAGTGTAGTATTTAGCATGTATAGCAAAAATATTAAAACAAAATTAGCAATACTTTTGTATTTAAGAAGAAAAGGTGCTTCCAGGAAACGAAATAGAAAATTCTGAGTTAGACCAACTCTTAGGAGCCGTAAAACAAATAGTTTTTATTTTACTTTGAATAGAGAGCAAGAATTATCTGAAAATGAAAGTTATTACAATTATTTTCACATGACAAAATCACAGTTTTTGTTGCTTGTGTCCAAATTAAGGAGCCACATTGAAAAAATATATTACATTAGGGAACCCATATCTCCAGAAGAGCAATTGGCAGCAACTCTGAGGTAAAGTATTTTCGAAGCTTTTTTCACTGTTTTTGGCCTCGCAGAGAATCAAGTAAAGTTTGATAAGTGACCACATTCATTCAAACTAGTCCCACACTGGTTTGCAAACTGTTAATGGTTGGAATTGTGTGCCACGTGCAAAAGCGTGAAAACTTATATGCAAAATTTCGTTAATGGTACCCATGGGTTTGGTACCATAAATAACGTTTCAACCCATGGCAACTTACAGTCCATTCCCTAATGAACCATGGTACCAAATTTCAGCTCTCTAACTTTATTCGTCTCAGAGATATCCCCATTTTTTAAGTACCCTGTCTACGGCGGCCATTTTTGTTTCGCCTCCATCTTTTATTTACGACGAAATCAATATTGTCCCATTTAAAAAGCGTTGCACAATGTATTTCTTATGGGAAATACACGTGCAAAAGCTTGAAAACTTATATGTAAAATTTCGTTAATGGTACCCATGGGTTTGGTACCATGAATAAGGTTTCCACCCATAGCAACTTGCAGTCCATTCCCTAATGAACCATGGTACCAAATTTCAGCTCCCTAACTTTATTCGTTTCAGAGATATCCCCATTTTTAAATTACCCTGTCTACGGCGGCCATTTTTTTTTTCGCCTCCATCTTTTATTTATGACGAAATCAATATTGTCCCATTTAAAAAGCATTGCACAATGTATTTCTTATGGGAAAACGGAAGAAATGGCAAAAAAAAATATAACTACGCCCATGTCTGCCGAAAAATCGAAAAAATAAATTTTTGCCCGAATTTGTAACCACCACTGTCTGGGCGAAAACCGCGTGGTCTGTATTCGACGTCATCAGCCAAAAATGAATCCCGACATGAAATTTTCAAATCGACCAGTCTTTGTGAAAACGACTTCGAGGACTGGGCATTTTGCCAATAATCTTCCTAGAAATGTTCAAATTTTCCCCGGCCAGACAGTTTTCCACGCTTTTCGGCCGATTTTCCTTAGTCTGAGGCTTTAAAGTTAATGTTTACATTTCGGAAATCTCAGCTGTCAGTTGTAGATGGGCGCGGCCGCCGAATGCTTCCGATTACTAGTTAGTGGCTGGCGAATCGGAACCATTCGGGATTTTCGGCCAAAATTTGAAAAATTTTGCATCGTTCGTTTCGAAATTCAATTAAGACCATTTCGCGACGTCCCAGCTAAAAATGGTTCGTAAGTCCCAAAAAAAAACATTCCAACGTATCCCCTGGGATAGAAAACCATTCGATTAGATGCACGGTCTCCGGACAAATATACCTCAAAGTGGCAATTTGAAATTTAAAATTTCGTCAAAATTTCAAATTCAAAGCTAGGAGCTTGATTTTTGGCACGATCAAGGGCCCATGTGTCTACTACCTCCCTGAATTATTCCAGATTTTTACCTGATAATGACGACCCATAGTGACGTCATATTTTTTATTGTAAAAAAGTGTAAAGAAGTTTAAAAAAATTGTGAATAAAAGATGTAAAAAAAGTATGCAAATAAATGCGTATAAAAAATTGTAAAAACAGTGTAATATAAATATAAAAAATATGTAAAAATAATTTTAAAAAATTGTAAAATGAAAGTGTTAAAAAAGTGTTAAAAAAAGTTAAAAAAATACTGCACAAAAATTGTAAAGTAGATATAAACAAAAAATGTAAAAAAAGTTTAGAAAAAGGTGTTCAAAAATATGCAAATATATAAATACAGTCAACATATTTTACTCACTTATATATAGTAAATAAAAAATGGTTCCTGAATTTTCATGTTTCTTACAGGGGTTTGATTTCAAAAAAGAACTTCTTTTAGAAAAGTTTCCTAAATTTTAAACAATTTTGGCCTAAATTTGGAAATAATTTACCACCCAAAATTTAAATACACTACTTGTTTTAGACTTATTTTTTTTATAATTTTCCACTTTTCTTAACTTTTTCTAATTATAAATTTTTAAATAAAAGTTTTCAACTTGTCTTCTTTTCTTATTGTTCTTTTAATATTTAAATCTGATTCCTATGCTGATTACTTGTCACGTTTCGTTAAATTGATTTTTTAATGGAAATAAATTGCAATTTGCCTTGTTTTCATCCTTTAGAAGTAATAAAATTAATTCTAATGGGACAATTTTGACTTAATATCTGTGTTTTTTTACGATTAATGAGTCCTGATTTCATTTTTTTTATGCGGTGTTGACCTGAAACAGAAGATCTAAAACGAGTTTCAAATAAATTTTTTTTTAAATATTAAAATTATGGTCCGAAAGAAACCTTATGGCCTAAACTTAGAAATATTTTAGATTTATGCCTCTATCTGACTGTATATTTTTTTTCAATAATTTCTCAATAAAATTGCTCTACATTTCTTACTTGCGATGCTTTTCGATATGATTTGTTTAAATTTTTATTCTTTCATATTTTTTTGCATCGATTTAAATTCGACTTTCTATTGAGTTTTTATATTTTTTTCAAAGTAATTTTGACACAAAAAATTAGTTTTTCCTTTGTTTAAACAATCATAATGTAAGATGAATTAATTTTGGCCCAAAGTTGAGTATTTTAAAATAATAATACCTAGTTTTTGCAATTTAAATGCGGAATAAAAATTACAGATCCGTATTTAAAAAAATTGAGCTGGTAACGATAACTCAGTTATTACAAAATACATGATATATCCTATATGCCATTTTTTAGAGATTAAAAGGTGATTACATTTCATAATTTTTTATTTTCCTCCATCAAGAATATTTTACAAAAATCAGGTGATTATTTTGTTTGCAGTTTTGAGAAATTTGCACATTTTTCCAATTAACTCGGAAACTCTGAAAATGTGGCAACCTCGAAGTGGAATCTTAAAGTAACTCAACAAAAGGTAACTTTTCCCTTTTTAGGAAATTTTTAGATGATTTTGGCCTACAGTTCGAAATAATTTCAATTTATGGCTTTATCTATTTGCAACTGTTTTCTATACATTTCTGATTATTCCACATTTGTTTAACTTTTAGATCATTTCGTCGATTTTTATTTATTTCTTATTGTTTTATTGTTATCATTTATTATTATTCTCATGTTTTACGCTTTGGAAATATCAAAACAATTAAAATAGGAAATATTTTTAAGTTAATTTTTAAAGTGTGCTAAAATTAAAATAACCTGAGCTGGTAATTTTTTGATAAATCTGGCAACTTTTGCGGCCATTTTAGGGCCCAAATTCTCGAGATTCGATTAGTCGAATAGTGCTTTTCATCGTCTTTCATATATTTTTTTTAATTGTTCCTGAATTTCCGTGATTTTCTATTATTATTCTTTGATATTCAATTTTGAGTGATAACTAAGTTATTTTTATGAAGAATACCTTTTAAATTTTCAATTTTTTTTACTCGGTATTGACCCGAAATATTCCCAACAATTCAAAGATAAATTTTTATTGCAACAATTAAGTTCTAAAAGGATTTTTTTTTATAAATTTTTGCAAGCCTTTATACTGTTTTGACTTTAAATTGTGCTTTAAAACGTGCTTTTTTGTAATTTTGTATACTTGAGGTATGTCGTAGAACTCTCTTCCCGTTTGCATCTAGAAACGTAATTTCCTCCTTCCTGTCGAAATTGTAGTCGTGTTTAAAGATCTCAATGGCCTCTCTCGTTGTCCGAACGCAAGTGAGGATTATAAAGGCCAGTGACAAACTCGATTTTGGTTGTAGATATTTTATTTTTTTTTCGTTCTGACGCTTATAACTCGGAAACTGCTCGTTTGACGGGATTTCAAAGTGTTGCGCGTATATACAGAAATGAACGGACTTTTCAAATATGTGGTCGGTTTGGTTGCAAGTGCGGGGGGGACTGACCTTTTCTGTTTTTTACGAAAACTATGGAACGATCCGGCTTCGGTGGTATATAGGCAACTAGAAGACGTGGAGAGAAAAAAAAATCAGTCGTTAGTTTTGGTCTAGCTCTTATACCGGGTGAGCTACAAAAGTTTATCTGTGCCGCATTTTTTGCCAATTTTGGTGTACTTTTCTCACATTTCACCCTGTAGATTCGATATTTTCGTAGCAAAAAATCTGAAATAATTCACAGAGGTAGCAGACACATGGACCCTTGATCGTGCCGAAAATCAAGGGCCTAGCTTTGAATTTGAAATTTTGACGAATTTTTAAACTTCAAATTTCAAATTGCCACTTTGAGGTATATTTCTGCCCAGACCGTGCATCTAATGCGATGGTTTTCTATCCCAGGGGATACGTTGGAATGTTTTCTTTTCGGGACTTGGGAACCACTTTTAGCTGGGACGTCGCGAAATGCTCTTAATTGAATTTCGAAGCGAAAGATGCAGATTTTTGAAATTTTGGCCGAAAATCCCGAATGGTTCCGAAGCGACGTCCACCACGGGGGTGTCGGAAGCATTCGGCGGCCGCGCCCATCCACAACTGACAGCTGAGATTTCCGAAATGTAAACATTAACTTTAGGGCCTCAGACTAAGGAAAATCGGCCGAAAAGCGGGGAAAACTGTCTGGCCGGGGAAAATTTGAACATTTCTAGGAAGATTATTGGCAAAATGCCCGGTCCTCGAGGTCGTTTTCACAAAGACTGGTCGATTTGAAAATTTCATGTCGGGATTCATTTTTCGCTGATGACGTCACGGGGTTCTCGCCCAGACAGTGGCGGTTACAAATTCGGGCAAAAATGTATTTTTTCGATTTTTCGGCAGACATGGGCGTAGTTATATTTGTTTTTTGCCATTTCTTCCGTTTTCCCATAAGAAATACATTGTGCAACGCTTTTTAAATGGGACAATATTGATTTCGTCAGAAAAAAAGATGGAGGCGAAAAAAAAATGGCCGCCGTAAACAGGGTAATTAAAAAATGGGGATATCTCTGAGACGAATAAAGTTAGAGAGCTGAAATTTGGTACCATGGTTCATTAGGGAATGGACTGCAAGTTGCCATGGGTGAAAACCTTCGTCATGGTATCAAACCCATGGGTACCATTAACGAAATTTTGCATATAAGTTTTCAGGCTTTTGCACGTGTATTTCCCATAAGAAAAACGTTGGGCAATGCGTATTATATGGGTGGAATGTAGATTACGTCATATTTGGGGTACCATTAATGGTACATGGTTCAAATTTGGATGGTAGGTACCTATGGGGGTATCATAAATTGTGATATAGCTGACTCAGCTATCATAGCTACAGTAGCTGAGTAACGTTCATAATTAGAGAACTGCTAATGATACATGGTTCAAACTTGGATGCTGGGTGCCCATGGAGGTACCATGAATGGTAATATAGCTCACATAGCTATATGTAGCTGACTGTAGCTAGGTTATAGCTGTTTTATGAACCGATGGTGATATCGACTTGAAAATCAAATGGTAGGTTACCCTTATGTAAAATTCGCTAAAAATGACATTTTCCAAAAATCCAAGATGGCCGCCTGAAAAGTTTTGGTTTTAAAGCGATATCTCTGGAACGGTTTGGGCTAGAAAGCTGAAATTTGGTACGTGGCCACTTTATGGGACGGGCTAGAGGTCTCTGAGGTCCAGAACCTTGCCGCGGGTACCGAAGGTTCCATTTTGAAAACTTTTTTATTAAAATGACAGTTTTTTGCTACCACTTACTGACTGTTGCTAAAGGGCGCCGAAACCAAATATATCCGACGTTTCGACTTTACGCCTACTATACGCCATCATCAGGGTATTCCCTTTAATTACAAATATTGCTTTATAAATGTGCCACGCCCAAACAATCAGTTTTTCGTATATGACTGACAAAATAGCTTTAACGAAGCCCATTCGACTGGTACTAACTGTTCGATTTTACCGTTTCTGGGTTCGGAGATTTGACTGATTAAATTTCTCATTGATAGGGGTAGGGTGACTTTTGCCATTTTCTAGCAAAGCCATTTACGGTAATACAACAACGGTGACTCAATTAAGTGTGAGTCGGCTCAAATATTGCTCAAAACGTTAATTACTATTTTGCCAAGTTTAATAACAGTCTCATGGGAAGTGAAAAACTCTTAAAATTTTGTAAAAATTACCTAATATTTTTATTTGATCGAACATTACGTCAACTAAATTAAAAACCTTGAACGACAAATTAAGCAGGTATTTTGTGGTCCAGAATGCTCTATTCATGGGTGTTAATAGCATCGTTATACTATGTTTAGTTTTCGAATTATATAGATATAAGTATTAAAATGTCGATAAAAAGTGGAGAAATTACGCTTTTGGCGCCATTTTGAAAAGGAAGGAAATTACTGAAAATTCCAGAATTGCATTTTTTTTACATATTTTTGTCCCCTCTTTCATTTGAGACTATTTTTGACAAAATCTATGACAATCGATTTCGGTCGAAAATTTTCACGACCTACCCCCTTTGAAAATTTTGAAATTTTTACATTTTTCTGTTTATTTTGGAAACGGTACGGATTTTCGATATGCCGGTTAATATGACGTATGAAGAGGTCATCAAGGGCTATCAGATGCATGTATCAGAAAGAAGCTAGCTTTCACGGTTTTCGAGAAAATAAAAAAAAAGTGCAAAATTTGTACCTTATTTTTGGGCCACCCGTGCTCAGCTACTGTTCTAGGCAGAGCTTCGAAAATGGGCTCTACGTGTAGCTCTATTCTTCTACTTCCTTAGCTGTTCTTATACATTTTTTGATAAATCTTCATCGAAACGAGATATTAGCTGTTAAAGGCAGCAATGCACGATTTTTATCTCAAAATTTAGTTTTTTGGGCCGGTTTGAGAGCCCCATATGTTTAACATAGAATTTTCTATGTGTCATTTAAATCTATAGTAATCGATTTTATTTGTTACTTCGAGTCGGTTTTTAATGAATAGGACGTTGATTTCTGTTTTAGATAGTATAGGGTGTCTCAAAAAATGATGCATGAAGCTAATATATGCTAATAATGCAGAAAAGGTCCATAAGCAGTGTGTATTTTACATAGAAAGGATGGATTGTTAAGTACGTAGACCAGCCAGAATAAAATGTTAGATATAGGCGATGAAAGCGTTATTAAAACTTAGTAATGAAAGCAATTTTAATTATTCAAAGAGTCTGGTGTTATCAGATATTAGTAATATTTACTGCAGAACATTTCCTTCGCCATTTTATCCACATTTTGTTAAAAAACACTATAATTATTCTACTTTTTGGGCTCCTCTTATAGCTTTTGGGATAAATCCTCGTTAAAACGCGATATAAGCTATTGAAGGCTGAAATTCACGATTTTTATCTAAAACTTTAGGGTTTTGAGCCAGTTGGGGAGAGTCTCATATACTTAATATAGAAATATCGACTTTACCCATATAAATCAATAGTAATCGATTTTATTCGTAGGTTCTAGTAGTCGTATGATAAATAGGGCATTAATTTACGTTTTGGATAGTATAGAGTGTCCCAAAAAAGTGTTGTAACCTAGAATTTTAGGATTTTGTCATGTAAATTGATATCTGTGAATTTATTGCGTAAGCTCCAGTAGTTTTATGATAAATAGAGCGTTGATTTCTGTTTTAAATAGTATACGGTGTCCCAAATAATTCTGCAACATTTAACTTTAGTTTTTTTTGTTTAACAATACTTTTTTGTAGGTTTTTTATTCTCTTATTATAAATAGTGCCTTTGGTTTCTGATTTAGATACTGTAGGGTGACCCAAAAATTGACAAATATTACATTTTTAGGGACATCTAAAGCTAGAAAACTGAAATTTCAATTGTAGATTCTGTTCACAATCACAAACAATATGTCATAAATGGCAACTTTGATATGGGTACTCGTGGTGCCATTTTATATCTTTTTATGAATTTTAGCACGTTTTTTACCTGTTTACATATTACTTAATATGAAATAAGGTATTTGAGACGTTTCGACGTTTCAGTTACTTTTAGGTATCTTCAGGTTCTTTGTTAATAATTTTACGGCAGTTTGGGCTAGTTTGCCCACAGCGTTCGGATTTCCTAAACTATGGGCGCCCCGCGCGCATGGTCAAAAACGACGCAAAAAAAAAAAAAAAAAAAAAAAAAAAAAAAAAAAAAAAAAAAAAAAATGACGCGCGTGTGTGACAAAAGCACACCATAAACAAACCGACTCAAGAGTTTTGCTGACCAACTTGTTAGTCTCAGATAGAAACGCTGCGATTGATATCCACCTCGGTGAAAAGGACAAAAAGAACCACTCAACGTTTCTGCTGACCAACTTGTTATATTGATGTAGTAAAAAATAATAGTTATATTGATGCTTAAGCTTTTGAGGAAGGTTGGCCAATTCCGAGCTGTTGGTGCAATTCCGGCACAGAGTCATCGTACTGCGCCTGATAAAAGTTTCCAGCTTCCAACTTCAAATGGTATTTTTCCGCAAACTTGCGAGCAGAAAACTGCGGCCTGTCCCCGACTTCTCTGTTGGTCACGTGCTTTTCTTCAAATTTAATTTCTTCGGGCTGTTTGTACAGCAGAAACACGTATCTGTGAAGGCCGCTGCCTTTCGGCGGGCCCGACCCAACGTACTGCGTCAGTGTCTCGCCTTTTGTGACGTCAGATCCTGGAATATTTACCACCTAAAATCAAAAATGTAATTGTAAATTTAACTTTGAAAAAAAAAAATTTACAAAAAAAAAATAATGAAAAAAGCCTACAAAAAGTTTTAAAAAAATAACACAACTTTTTAATTTTGTTCGCTAGCGCCAATTTTAAATAATGCTCAGGAGTAGCTCAAAAAACTAATCTTTTTGAAATTTGCCGTATTTCTTTGATTTCTGAGATTTTTGAATGGGATCTGGGGCATTTTGTTTAAAAAAAAATCTATGCACATCTAAATTTTATTCTAATACCCGATACCAAATTATGTATTTACGTAGAACATTTTCAATTTTTTTTTTCTTTTTATTTTTTTTTATTTGACGAATTTTGTGGAATCATAAGTAAAAATTCAGTGCAAATCCAAATTTCATTCCAATACCAGATATCAAATTATCGATTTATTTTTATATTTAATGTAGTTGTTAGTTTTGCTGTAGCTCTTATACCGGGCAAGCTACAAAAAGTTTTTCTGTGCCACACTTTTTGCCAATTTGAATGTACTTTTCTCACATTTCACCCTATAGATTCGACATTTTTGCAGCAAAAAATCTGACCGCTCTTCGCTGAAGCCCGAACAAACGCTTAGCCCCCGAGGCGTGGCCCCAAACAACTACAGCATAAGAGAGCCATGCATGAGAAGATGCAAAGTAAGCCGATCTAAGTACCGTACGAGATATCCTATCTGAAAGCTGACGTAGCAGGTACAAACTTGTATTGAGTCTTGAAGCCAAGTTATCAGTGTGTAAATCCCATTTGGCACTCTCATCCACAAGAACCCCAAGAAATTTAACCTGGGATACGTGGTCATTTACGGTTCCAATCTCCCTCAATGCAAACACCATCCTCTGTGTCTTGCATTCAGCAGCAATCGATTGGAATGAAACCAATTTTTGGCCAGTTTTTCAAGTTGTTTGTGGCCAGTTTGGCAAGATTTGTTGTCACTGAAAAGAGTTTTTTTCACAGGCACTATAGTCTCCAGATACATAGATAAAACATGAAAGAAACTGGTCTTAGCAGATGAAACATCCATCGCTATCTGCCTACTGGTCTTGCTTATTTGCTATAAACATTTGTTCCACCAATGAATGTTAATTTGGAATAATGGGTCCCTCAAATCAACAACATGAATGAGTTTGGACTCTCTAAAATCCACATACAGTGCAGGACAACCGAGACCAACGTCGAGAAGTTGTCAATGTGTGGATTGGCATTTTGGGGCGCGCTGTATTTGGTTTTCCAATGAGATTTGGTCTGTCATAGAAGAGTCCAGCACTTAGCAAGGGTTTTTACATGCAGGATGGGGCCTCGCGTCACACAGCACTGCAAAATAGACACTTTTGAAGTAAAACATTTGGAGATAGATGAATTCACCTCAATAACAACAACAACAACAACGAACACCCTTAATTGGTGACAAGAGACAAATTGTCATGTCATCGTGGTTGTCGTATTGCTAAACTAAAATGAATTAGACAACCAGCCATACACAAATTGGAATGATTTTCCTTTTACTAATTATGATAATTATAAACGTAACTTTTACTTACCTATAATTTAAGAACATTATCGTCAGGTTTTCAGTTAATTTTCTCTGCATAATCACGTTAATTACTACATGATAGTCCCTCAAAATAAATAAGAAAGGAAAATCGGCTCTGAGTCTGACATAAGAAATTATTATGTTGGCGACACTGCACATGCATGGTGGGGGTGACGCGCCAAATTCAAATTTTTGCACTTTTCGAGGCGTTTTTCCAAAAAATAGCCAAAACTGTGGTATTGGAAAAATTACAGGATGATAACTGACTATAAACTCTACAACTTTACTCTTAAAAGTTTTTCAATCAAATCAACCGTACAGGCACAAAAAAATAAAAACCGATTTCCCATGTTAATCTCCTATGTCCAGGGTTCTGCTGGACACCCGGTATATTACCCCTATGAATTATTTCAGATTTTTTGCTGCAAAAATAGGGAATCTACAGGGTGTAATGTGAGAAAAGTACACCAAAATTGGCCATAAATGTGACACATACTTATAAACATTCGTCCGGTATAAGAGATAGTCCCTATCCTCCGATCTATCTATCCTTGGAACCTTTGGTACCCCTGGAAAGGTTAACATGCTCAAAGATATGCCCCCCTCGTTAGAACCACTCTCGTTGACAAAAGCATCTAATTAGGGAGGTGTGGAAGGGCCCGAAAGGATAAGGGGAGAAGGCTCCAGGCACCAGAGAATGCTTCAGCCACCTTTAAAGCTAAATAATGTAAAATTTTGGTCGTAGGTAGATTTTTTTCACACTAACAAACAATGTACAATAAACGAGAACCCTGAGATTGGTACCAAAAACATTAAAACAATACATGTATACAAATATAGGAAAAGCGGCCTTCGCCATTTTATCCACAAATCGTTGTTCTTGCACTTGTGACGCAGGGGATCATTGGAATAAGGCCTTAACTATGTGGCCAATATCTTAAGTTTAGTTTTTGGTTATATAATAATAATAATAATATGCTTTAGTGTCGGAACAAAAAAATGTTATTGACAAAGCCTATAAAATGACTACATCTAACAAATTCAAAGATAATGGAAAATTAAAATACAAGAAATATTAAAACGCAGTAGAAAAATAAAACATAAAAACATTGGGCAATAAAATAAAATCAAGGGGGGGGGGCAATTCATTACCCCTGTTCCACCCCAATATATTATTATATTAAATGAATATATTAATCAATCAATAAATAATGAAACCAAGAGGCAAAAAAAAATTGATGAATGTCAGGACATTTTTCCGTGCGATGGAGGACCGTTTATTTTGCGAGACAAATGGAAACTTTTAGAATACAGCAAGAGAAATCGAGTTAAATATGGTCAATTGTTTCACTTACCTACTCAGCATCTGTCAGAGATAAAATGCATTAATTTTGATCACATATACATACACTTACTGAGACCCTGAAAACGAGAACAAAACTCTCCGGAAACAAATCGATATCTTTATATACGACTATTTTTTCTCATTGAGCTCGACGGTATTAAATAAAGATAAACGTATTATAAAATGTAAACAAACTAAAAATACTGCAATAGCCTAAATAGCCTGTTCTGTCATCTGTTCATGTGTAAAGGCAGCAATATATCATTGTGTTTACTAACTGACAATAACTGCGTATAAAGCCCACATAAGTACGGGATTAACCTTATCAGCTTAGGGGATTCCCCTATTTACAAGGCTTTTAAGCTTAGAGGTACACACTCAATGATATTTTTAGATTTAGTACTTGTTGTGCAACTCAGTCGTATATCTCATTCAAAGACGAGATAAGAATTTCTGTATATAACTAAGCCGGTCTAAGTCCATCTTTACTCTTAATCCACTGTCTATCTCACACCTTAAATAAATACATTTTTATCAGCTTTGCAGTGCACGATGGCATTGTCAAAGCCTTCAAAAGAGATAAATATCGTTCTTCTGGGACAATCCGGTGTTGGAAAATCCACGTTCATAAATGCCTTTTTCAATTACCTGCAGTACCCTCATCTGGAGGATTTGCTGACCAATGAGTTAAAGGTTCAACTTCCTGCCAAGATCCACGTAGTTGACAAGTAAGTCGTTAGATTGTATGTTATTGTCCTAACGCAAGTGAGGATTATAATAGTATATTATTAAACGAGCTTTTTATGATAGCCATTATGCCCTTGGGGGGACGTTTGCGTCACGAGCCGCAGGCTAGGGGCGCAAGTCTCCCGTGGGAATAATGGCCATAAAAAGCGAGTAAGCCATAAAAAGAAAATAATTGGAATGTCAAAGTGACACTCACGGCAAAACCGGTGCCACCAGTCCATTTTTTACGCTGCGGCATTTGATATTGCGTTGTTGCCTACTCCTACTGGTTGCCAAGGCAACATATGTAACTTAAATGGCGAGCGGGAATAATGCTATTATTCCCGCTGTTTCAACTCATATTGAATCTGTCGCTATATGAGCCCTGTTTAACTCTTGCCAACAAGCTGAATATCAGTCTATTATTAAGTGATCGTAGACAAAGGTGTTTTGGTTCTAACGCTTACAACTCTGAAACTGCTCATTTGACGGAATTTTGTAGTATTGCGCGTATGTACAGAAATGAACGGGCGTTCCAAAAATGTGGCCGGTTTTTCAGTACGTGTGGGGGGGGGGGGGTACTGACCAGTGGCGTACCAAACTCAAAAATGCGTTTGCGTTGGTGAGCTACAAAAGTTTTTCTGTTCCGCATTTTTTGCCAATTTCGGTGGACTTTTCTCACATTTCCCCCTGTAGATTCGACATTTTTGCAACAAATCTGAAATAATTCAGGGAGATAGTACACATATGGGCCTTCGATCTGGCCAAAAATCAAGGGCCTAGCTATGAATTTGAAATTTTGACGAATTTTTAAACTTGAAATTTCAAATTGCCACTTTGAGATATATTTGTGCCGAGACCGTGCATCTAATCGAATGGTTTCCTATCCCAGGGGATACCTTGGAATGTTTTCTTTTTGGGACTTAGGAATCACTTTTAGCTAGGACGTCGCGAAATGGGCTTAATTGAATTTCGAAGCGAAAGATGCAGATTTTTTGAAATTTTGGCCGAAAATCCCGAATGGTTCCGAAGCGACTTCCACCACGGGGCTGTCGGAAGCATTCGGCGGCCGCGGCCATCTGCAACTGACAGCTGAGTTTTCCGAAATGTAAACGTTAACTTTAAAGCTTCAGACTAAGGAAAATCGGCCGAAAAGCGTGGAAAACTGTCTGGCCGGGGAAAATTTGAACATTTCTAGGAAGATTATTGGCAAAATGCCCAGCCCTCGAGGTGTTTTTCACAAAGACTGGTCGATTTGAAAATTTCGTGTCGGGATTCATTTTTGGCTGATGACGTCGAAGCCCGACCACGCGGTTGTTGCCAAAACAGTAGCGGTTACAAATTCGGGCAAAAATTTATTTTTTTGATTTTTTGGCAGATATGGGCGTAGTTATATTTTTTTTTGCCATTTCTTCCGTTTTCCCATAAGAAATACATTGTGCAATGCTTTTTAAATGGGACAATATTGATTTCGTCATAAATAAAAGATGGAGGCGAAAAAAAAATGGCCGCCGTAGACAGGGTAATTAAAAAATGGGGATATCTCTGAGACGAATAAAGTTAGAGAGCTGAAATTTGGTACCATGGTTCATTAGCGAATGGACTGCAAGTTGCCATGGGTCGAAAGCTTCTTTATGATACCAAACCCATTGGTACCATTAACGAAATTTTGCATATAAGTTTTCACGCTTTTGCACGTGTATTTCCCATAAGAAAAACGTTGGGCAATGCGTATTATATGGGTGGAATGTGATTACGTCATATTTGGGGTACCATTGATGGTACATGGTCCAAATTTGGATGGTACGTACCTATGGGGGTATCATAAATTGTGATATAGCTGACTCAGCTATCGTAGCTACAAAAGCTGAGTAAAGTTAATATTTAGAAAACTGTTAATGATACATGGTTCAACTTTGGATGCTGGGTGCCCATGGGAGTACCATGAATGGTAATATAGCTGACAAAGCTATGTAGCTGACCATAGCTAGGTTATAGCTGTTTTATGAACCGATGGTGATATCAAGTTGAAAATCGAATGGTAGGTTTCCCTTATGTAAAATTCGCAAAAAATTACATTTCTAAAAATCCAAGATGGCCGCCTGAAAAGTTTAGGTTTTAAGCTGATATCTCTGGAACGGTTTGGGCTAGAAAGCTGAAATTTGGTATGTGGCCATTTTATGGGACGGGCTAGAGGTCTCTGAGATCCAGAACCTTGCCGCGGGTACCAAAGGTTCTATTTTGGAAACTTTTTTAATAAAATGACACTTTTTTGCTACAACTTACTGACTGTTGCTAAAGGGCGCCGAAACCAAATATATCCGACGTTTCGACTTTACACTTACTGTAGGCCATCATCAGAGTATTCTCTTTTATTACAAATATTGCTTTGTAAATGTGCCACGCCCAAACAATCAGTTTTTCGAAAACGCTGTTTTCGACCTTTTAATACGGCTGATATCGGTCATTTCGCAAGCTCTAATTGTGTCCATCCACAGACTAGTTTCGCCGTTTACGGCTCATCAGTGAGGCTTTGACACAATTAGAGCTTTCGAAATGTCGAAATGGTCAAGACACGCTTCATGGTAGTGCCGAGAGAAGGTTTGCTTAATTTCATAACCGTCTTATAGGAAGTGACAAACTACAAAAATTTTGTAAAAATTACCTAAACTTTTTATTTGATCGAACATTACGTCAACTAAATTAAAAACCTTGGACGACAAGTTAAGCAGTATTTTGTGGTCGAAAATGTTCTATTGATTGGAGTTAATAGCATCGTTATACTATGTTTAGTTTTCGAATTATGTAGATATAAGTATTAAAATGTCCATAAAAAGTGAACAAATTACATTTTAGGCGCCATTTTGAAGGGGAAGGAAATCACTGAAAATTTTAAAATTGCAAATCTTATACATATTTTTGTCTCCTCTTTCATTTGAGACAATTTTTGATAAAATCTATGACAATTGATTTTGGCTGAAAATATTCACTACCAACCCCCTTTAAAAATTTTGAAATTTTTACATTTTTCTGTTTATCTTGGAAACGGTAAGGTTTTTCGATATGCAGGTTAATATGATGTATGAAGAGGTCATTAAGGGCTATCAGATGCACGTATCAGAAAAAAGCTAGCTTTCACGGTTTTCGAGAAAATTAAAAAAAAGTGCAAAATTTGTACCTTATTTTTCAGAACTTCGAAAATGGGCTCTACGTGTAGCGCTATTTTTTTTCTTCCTTAGCTCTTCTTATACATTTTCTGTTAAATCTTCATCGAAAAGCGATATTAGCTGTTAAAGACAGCAATACACGATTTTTATCTCAAAATTTTCTTATATAGTGTTGCGAACTCGGGGTTCAATAATTTCAGTGAAACGATTTAACACGAAAACACTATTTATTTATTTCCACAATTACACACGACTACTAAATAACTCATTACTTAACACTTTATAGCCTTCTATTATCGCTTCGTAATTTTAGCTTACTTATAGCTCGATTAAAATACGACTATTCTACTCTGCGCGCTCTATGCGCATTTATATACAGTCCTAAAATTACAGAAAAACCTAGAAAGTTCTTTATAAGAATTCTTGAATAATCTCACATAAAAAAAAGGTTGTAAACAACTGCTTTCTAGATTAAGCCAGACGAGCAATAAATCACTCGTGTCAGCCATGACGCAGCGCGGATAGGTCGCGAAGCTCCACCAACCAACACGCTCCCATGCGTTGCCCCGCCTCCCATGCGGCGTTGCTGCGAATCGTAACATTGCCCTCCTCCTAAGGCTGTTCGTCCCGAACAGATAGAGTTCCATGGTATCGTGCTAATCGATCCAAATGAACGACCTTCATCTTTGACCTAGGGGTCCGCTGGATCCTATACACCACATCATTAATCTTCTTTATAATTGTATAAGGTCCTTCCCAATTTTGGCTAAGTTTGGGCGACTTCCCCACCTTTCGCCGCGGATTGTATAGCCACACCAAATCACCATCCTGGAAGCCGCGGGAGTTAGCTAGTAAGTCATATCTTGCTTTGGCTCGATCACTGGATATCCGCAGTTTATACCTGACTTGCTCATGAACATTGTTCAGCCTCTCCTTAAGCTCCTCCACAAAATTCTCAGAGTTGAGCGAGTCTTTTTCTGGTGTTCCATACATCAAATCCGCAGGAAGTCTCATTTCCCTTCCGAACATCACTTTCGCCGGAGTATAACCAGTGGCTTCATGCGTAAAGCCTCGATATGCCATCAACATGAGAGGTAGATGTTGGTCCCAATCAAGCTGATGATCTGCCACCATTTTAGACAGGTAATGTTCCATGGTCCGATTAAATCTCTCTACCATCCCATCCGACTGTGGATGCAAAGGAGTTGTCCTGGTCTTGCGAATTCCGAGAAGTTCCGTGACCTTCTGGAAAACAGCCGATTCAAAATTTCGGCCCTGATCAGAATGAAGTTCGAGAGGGACCCCAAATCTGCAGAACATTTCATTTACTAGCACCGTTGCCACAGTCGTTGCTTCTTGCGCTCGACCTTCCTGGTCGATGTTCAATTTGGAAATCGTACCGCTGCAGGCGCTCTATCCATCTGGCTATTTGACCTTCAGAGTTTTTCATCTGTAATAACCATTTCAAGGCTCCATGGTCAGTTCTAATCAGGAACCTTTTTCCATATAAGTAGCGATGGTAATTGTTGTAGATTGACTAGAATATATCTGTCAACTCTGACATAAAGCGGGTGAAAATCTAAGAAGACTTTCGGACCGTCACCTGTCGTCAGATTTTTTTATATTAATAGATCTCTGAATAAGGAATGAACAAACCACTCACCAAATGCTCGAAAAGACACTAATTTATTACAATGTTTATGTACAAAAATCACTTCGATTTGTTACCTTGACTTGTAAATGAATGAGATTAATTTATCTAAAAAACTAAACTCAATATGGTCAAACCTGAACAGCATAAGGCTCTAAGTTTATTTACTTAACCTTAAACTAAACCATTAAAATATCTAAACGTTAAATAAACAACGTATGTTATAAAGAGAAATCAAATTGTGAGACGCCACTGCTCGGTAACCGATATTATCAATAAGATAACGTCCAAACGAACGCCGCTGCGTGTTAGTCAACAGGCAATTTAATTTTAAAAGAAATTCAAAACTACTTTAATCCAGTGAAATTACTTTAAAATTGAGTATTCGTGCTATGTTGATCAGAACAAATAGAAGAAGAGAAGAGAAAAGGAAAGAGAGAGTCAATAAATCACAAATCACAGTGAAGCAGCACAACTCTTTGTTCTGAGAATAGGAACATTCTCACCAATCTTCAGGGTTCTGTCCGCCAGCTTATTCTTCAATTGAGTTTGGAAGCAAGCAAAATGTGTAATTGGGCTGTAATTAGGTCGAACTATCCTTCTCGAGGGTCCCAGAACTGCACCATAGGTGGGTTTTTGCTTGCTATTCAATCCAAAACACAGCTCCAGGGTCAATTGGCAGGCGCCGAGTAATTGTGACTATTGTGAGAGATTCTTGAAAACAACGCGACAAGAGGGGTTGACAAAACGGGTGAGAACAAACCAAGGGTGTTTTGTCAAAACTACGCGAAGTTGGAGTTCTTTTGGTGCGAAAATATCACGCTAACTACTATAGTCGTTTTCAGGAAGATATTCATCTAGCCACCCATGACATTGTAAACGCATCTTTTAAAAATAATTGAAAAGTTACCAGAAAAGTTACTAGATCGGAGAGTGGTGCGAATCGAGCTTAACGAACGAATCTATCGGGTTTTAACCTCAAAATTTTGTAATTTTAAAACATAACTACTTTATTTCTCAAATTTTGCTCAAATCCAATTGTTATGCTGCGTTTGTATTGTAGAAAAAGTAAACTGGCTTAATAAGCAACTAACTACCACACAGAACTATTAACACAATTCATCGCATGACCCAGAAAACTCATCTGCAATCTACAACCTCCAACTTCTGCAAAATAAGATGCCAGAGTAGAGTTACAATTTACAAAAATTGAGACAGGAAGACCACATTCAAGCAGTTATTGATGAGAGAAGGACTGAACTGGACCATCAACCATGAACAAGATTTCCAAAAGTACCAAATATACTCACCCAGAAATTACCTTAGTGTCCAAATGCCCTGGGAATAGACAATACATTTAACTATGCTTATGCCTATGTGTTACATAATATTATATAGTTTACCACTTTCCAAGCTTAAAATTGAATGCAGATTGCAGTCAAGTAAAAATTGTTCCAAACTCAGGTGATGTTGACCTGAGAAAAAGATTATGTTTCTACCAGAGTGAATTTAAGTACTGGTACTGCCATATGATTTGGATTGTGTGATTAGGATCCGTGGTGAGAGTCCCAGTAGCCTTTTCATATAGGTTAGCTATATGCCATCCATAATTCCTATATCCATACACCATCCATAATGTTCCTCGATGATCACTATGAATCGAGTTAATATTAGTCGAGATTATTCTCCATCATAAAGAAAAGAATATTTCCTACCAGATGAATTTACTGTTATATCATTTCAGTTGTCATTTGGGTATAGCTCCATTATTGGAGGTCAACTTATAAAAGTTGACCTTTTCAGTTGTATGTGTCGGTATTTAGAGAAGTGTATTTTTGTTTGTTAACTGTATATGATTATTGATTTTAAGTTATAAATTACTTACACAAAAAAATGTCTTGCCTAATTGAGCATTTAATTTCTTAAACTACCTAAATATCAAGAAACTAAAACATTTGTGTAGTGATTTAATATGAGGTTTGTTCCAACATGCTAGAGAACCATTAAACGGTCAAATTTGAGAATTAAGAAAAAAGTCGTATTACCTGACCGTAATGACGTCATCACGGTCACAAAAAACAGAAGTTGCTTCTTATTATTAAGTTGCGACCGTGATGACGTCATCTAAGTTAGTAACATTGGACCTCACTCGATCCACTCTTTATCGTCAAGCTTACTAAATCTAAAGTTTGTTATTCTCTGTTTACCAAATCTGAACTCAGTGAAATTTGGACTGGAAGAGAGAATTCAGGATACGGCATTAATATCCCGTTTATTTTATTAAGGTTACCTATTAGAAAAGTATGAAATTATGCTTTGTGGTTCCCCCATCCACCGTTACCCGTACCATCGGTGCCGCACCACCTACCTGACCTGGTGCGGAACTGGCTGCACTAAGTGCAAAAAGTGCGGCACTCGTTTCCCAATAGAACACCCAAACTTGCACTAACTTCACCAATGGTGTGCAATATTTGCTTTGATGCAGCACTAATTTTACCAATGGAATACGCTATTAGAGAGATATTTGAGACCCTTGACAGATGACAGCGCGAGCACACCACTGCAACTACTCCGAGGACGCAAGCATTTAATTAAAGTAAACATTGAATATTAACACAATGAACACCTCACCCCTCTCATACTTACCGGCCAATGACGGAATTCCCGTCTGGTGGGATTGGCCCTACTAGGGGCGTCTGGATCCGTAAAAATCAGCGTGTAGAAGCGGTCAGGATGTGCGTCAAAGCTAACTAAAGGCTGTTCCTTGACGTCGATCGGAGCTATTTCGTTCCCCAGATTGACCACTTTTCCCGATTTCGGGTAGTCAATTTGCAGGAGGTGGCCAGGGGCTTCCGACACCACGTCAGGAACTATCTCGTTCGAGGTAAATGCCTAAAATAACGGGTGTCATCAAGTTGGCTATAGGTTGAGATAATCAAAGTAAATGGTCTTTTTTTTGGCTATTCTCTAGCAAATTTGATGAATTTGTTTCATTTACAAATAAGAATAGTTTAGATTTGAAAAAACATTGAACTTTGGGTAAGGTATTTATATAAATGTTTTTGCACATAAGAATAACTTAGATCATCACAAGTGATTAATGGGTAGTAGAGCAAATAGGGACTTTTGTTTAAAATAGCAACATGTAGAAGGAAAAGCGATATCTCACATAACTTACCGGCTCCACTTTATTGTCTTGATGGGCTTGACCATCAGCTACCATCATTATTGTCACCAAGAAGAAAGCATTAATTCCCCTAGTTTTCGCCATTTTATTTGAACATTAAGACTGAATGCAACAAATTGAATTTCAGGTCAAAATCAGCAAACGATAAATCGCTGACTTCGCAGTTGGTACCGAACCAACATCGACGAACACCGATCTCTTACGTCATTTACCTGTTCAGCCACTTCTTATAATAACAACTTCTTGGTGAATTCTTGATAATAATATGCATGAATTAGGATCCTACTTTTACAGTCGTCTATTCTATTTTATAACGTTTTTTTTTGCAGCTTTGTTGGGTTTTGATTGTACCCAGACAAGCTTGGAGGTCAATTTAGATTACTAGGTAGGTATTTGATGTATGTAAAAATGGTTCCCAACAATGACAGCAGCTTTGCCTATAAATGATGTACAATGCACAGCATTATTTTTAATAAATGCAGTAATAATGGTATGGTAGGAAAAATATTCCATCTTTGGCAGAAGATAAGCCGACTTTTAACGTTTATTTGATATCTTTACCATCTGACTTTTATTGAGTTCTTCCTCAGGGATCTTTCAATAAGCGAAGTTTGTCACCGGTCTGGAATAAGATTACCCTCCTTCAAAGAAAAAACTTGCAACGACCATAGGAAACTGCAACCAAACGAAGACCACACCAGGACGACACACTTATGAATGACAAACTCACGGGCGGCATAAAAGACTTTACCTGCCGGCGACTGGTGGCATGGAAAGTAGTTTCATGACGTTTGGAGAAAAAGCTAAATTTGCATGCTTATTTATTTTTATTTAAAGATATAATGATTGTATAACATACATATATGAATAAAAATTACTGGATAGTTTCATAAAATAATAATTATAACCATTACCATCAAATTTAAAAATTTCCTACTTTCTTGAAAAAACGAGTGAGCATATTTCCCTTAGGAGGAGCTAATCTAACCTCCTTTTTTCTAAAATCACTCGATACATTTGCAGCTTGAATGTTGAACAATTCGGCAATCTTGGGCCCGAAATGTTTCAAAGACAAAAGCAGTCGCTTTCTTTCTTGTATCTCATCAGCGGTTATGTCTCGGTCGCGAAGGTCAACTTGGGTTAAAGTTCCTTTTATTCTTTGATAGTCGTTAATTACTTTTTGGAGCTGACTTAAGGTTTCGTCAGAACCTTGCTTAGAGAAGGCTCTTTCCCTAAAAATAAAACAACGAAAATTTAATTAAAAGCAATAATAGAAATCTAAAAACTTCTCATTATAAACGATGCTTAGCAAAAATGCCTGAACAAATTTTTTAAAAAAAAATATTATAAAAGAGATGTATTCACCGTAAAATCTTATCTAAAACTACATGATTAAGGCCATTTCAAAAAAAATCATTTAGTCACCTTGTAATTTGGTATTGCAAGTAATCCTCGATTGGATTTCCTATCGGAATAATGGAATTTTTCTTCAAATATTTATCGTAAATAGCACAAGTCTCTAAAATCACTTGTCTCTCGACATCGTATTCTTCATGGAGTTGTTTCAAATGAGAAATGTGTTCTTCCTTGGCTTTCATCAATTCCTCTTGGCTTCGTACTTTGGGAACTATCGACTCATCTATATCTTTCTTAACCACCTAAAACGGTTTCAATCCTATAACGACGTAACACAAATGAATGTCTAAAGTGTTTTTTTCTTATTAAATTGTAAAAAACGCGATTCTAAAAGTGCCTAAAAATCGACCACTGAAAGGGTCACCTCCCTTTGGACATTTTCAAAAAAATTTCGGACTTTCAAAAAGATCCGAACGCCAGTGAGGATATAAAGCAATGGTCACTCTGACATTTTGGTTGTAGATATTTGGTAGTTTTTCCATTTCGACGCTTATAACTTTGAAACTGCTCATTTGACGGGATTTTGTAGTATTGCGCAAATGTACAGAAATGAACGGGCTTTTCAAAAATATGTGGTCGGTTTGGCGGTAAGTGCGGGGGGGAGGCCGACCAGTGGCGTACCATAGTCAAAAATGCGGTTTTTTAGGTACCCAAATTTACGGCGTCTTTGCCGCAACTCCGGGGCCATGTGGGGTATAGGACTCCCCACGGGTAGATTTCCACATATGTGTAGACGAACAATTTTGACGTCTAATTCCGATAAATTAAATAGGAAAATCTACAAAAATTCGCAAAGTTGGGACGGTTTTTCTAAAGATGTTTTGCAATGGTCAACTTTTCGGCCTTCTGGACCCCTTTAGTTAGACGACTGGCCCAATAAGGATGGCACCAGGGAAAAGGACACATCCTTGGCTACTTTTAATCCTATCCCGCCAAAGGTGTCACTTTAATACTGAGTGGTCAAAAAAATGTCCAAAGAGAATTAAGGAAAAGTGTCTAAAATAGTAAGGTAGTTTTTTGCGATTATTACGAAAACTATGGAGCGGTCCAGCTTCGGTGGTATATAGGCAAATAGAAGACGTGAAGAGAAAAAAAAATCAGTTACTAGTTTTGGTTTAGCTCTTATACCGAGTGAGCTACAAAAGTTTTTCTGTGCTGCAATTTTTGCCAATTTTGGTGTACTTTTCTCACATTTCACCCTGTAGATTCCATTTTAGCAGTAAAAAAACTAACCTGAAATAATTCAGAGAGGTAGCACACACATGGGCCCTAGACCTGGCCAAAAATCCAGGGCCTAGCTTTGAATTTGAAATTTTGACGAATTTTTAAACTTTAAATTTCAAATTGCCACTTTGAGGTATATTTCTGCCCAGACCGTGCATCTAATGCGATGGTTTTCTATCCCAGGGGATACCTTGGAATGTTTTCTTTTTGGGACTTAGGAACCACTTTTAGCTGGTACGTCGCGAAATGGTCTTTATTGAATTTCGAAACGAACGATGCAAAATTTTTCAAATTTTGTCCGAAAATCCCGAATGGTTCCGATTCGCCAGCCACTAACTAGTAATCGGAAGCATTCGGCGGCCGCGCCCATCTACAACTGACAGCTGAGATTTCCGAAATGTAAACATTAACTTTAAAGCCTCAGACTAAGGAAAATCGGCCGAAAAGCGTGGAAAACTGTCTGGCCGGGGAAAATTTGAACATTTCTAGGAAGATTATTGGCAAAATGCCCGGTCCTCGAGGACGTTTTCACAAAGACTGGTCGATTTGAAAATTTCATGTCGGAATTCATTTTTGGCTGATGACGTCGAAGCCAAACCACACGGTTTTCGCCCAGACAGTGGCGGTTACAAATTCGGGCAAAAATGTATTTTTTCGATTTTTCGGCAGACATGGGCGTAGTTATATTTTTTTTTTTGCCATTTCTTCCGTTTTTCCATAAGAAATACATTGTGCAATGCTTTTTAAATGGGACAATATTGATATCGTCATAATTAAAAAAGATGGAGGCGAAAAAAAATGGCTGCCGTAGACAGGGTAAATTAAAAATGGGGATATCTCTGAAAGGAATAAAGTTAGAGAGCTGAAATTTGGTAACATGGTTCATTAGGGAATGGACTGCAAGTTGCCATGGGTGGAAACCTTATTCATGGGACCAAACCCATGGGTACCATTAACGAAATTTTGCATATAAGTTTTCAGGCTTTTGCACGTGTATTTCCCATAAGAAATACATTGTGCAATGCTTTTTAAATGGGAGGAATATAGAAAAGGTTATATTTAGGGTACCATTTGTAGCTATGTCTTTTTAATTCACTACCCGTTTCATTTCACATCAAAAATCGGGGAAACACGTATCAGGGGCGTAGAAGTGGGAGGAGGTAAATGTTTCATAAACTCTTGTTTCATTTCATTCAATTAAGTTTTTCGGTTTAAATCCGCAGTTTTTCGACCACAATCAGGATTGCAGAAATGCACTTTTCTCCTGTGGAAATGGCTAAGGCGCGGGATAGTCTGAACTTTAAAATATATCAATTTTTTGTTTGTCAACCATGAGAAATGAAGAGGAAATTAGTTGAAACCATGAGAGAACAACGATAACTTACGCACAATTCCTAATGACATTTTATCTTTCGTTAAAAGTTTGGTCCAAAATGCTCCATAACCCCTTAAAGGGGGTGTTTTATCACCCCAAAACCTTCAGAAGGCCCAAAAACTGAGTAAAATATAAAGTTTTTTTTCAAAGATAAATTTTTAGACTTCTGAGGAGAACTGTCCATGTGTTGGCTTAAGTAAGTGAGGTAAGCAACTACAATTATGAGTACCTTAGAAGCGGTTCTGTGGTGGCATATTGTCTAGAAATAGATGCCTAAGATTGAGTACTAAAAAAGCAAGGTAAAGACGCTGAGTAAAAAGCTTGAAAGATACCACAAATTAAGGGCGCAAGAAGTCAATAATGTGTTTAGATATTAGTTAAACCTAAGGAAAAGCTTGAGGAAGAAACTGCGAAACCTGTTATAATCAAGATTACCAAGAAAAAGAAAGAGGCGGGTGATACGGTTGTCCATTATAGCACGGTTTGAGGTAGGAAGCTAAAATTTGGTATGTGGCTACCTTATGGGACGGGCTAGAGGTCTCTAATGTCCAGAAACTTGCCGCGAGTACCCAAGGTTTTATTTTGAAAACTTTTTTATTAAAATGACACTTTTTTGCTCCAACTTACTCACTGTTGCTAAAGGCCGCTGAAACCAAATATATCCGACGTTTCGACTTTACGCCTACTATACGCCATCATCAGGGTATTCCCTTTTATTACAAATATTGCTTTATAAATGTGCCACGCCCAAACAATCAGTTTTTCGTTTATGACTGACAAAATAGCTTTAACGAAGCCCATTCGACTGGTACTAACTGTTCGATTTTATCATTTCTAGGTTCCGAGATTTAACTGATTAAATTTTTCATTGATAGGGGTACAGTGACTTTTGCCATTTTATAGCAAAGCCATTTAAGACAATAGTACCACAGTGTCTCAATAAAATGTGAGCCCGCTCAAATACTGCTCAAAACGTTAATTAAAATTTTGTTTAGTTTCATAACAGTCTTATAGGAAATGAAAAACTGCTAAAATTTTGAAAAAATTATCTAATGTTTTTATTTGATCGAACATTACGTCAACTAAATTAAAAACCTTGAACGACAAGTTAAGCAGGTATTTTGTGGTCGAGAATGCTCTATTCATCGGTGTCAATAGCAACGTTAGACCATGTTAAGTTTTTGAATTATATAGATATAAGTATTAAAATGTCGATAAAAAGTGGAAAAATTACGTTTTTGGCGCCGTTTTGAAGGGGAAGGAAATTACTGAAAATTTCAAAATTGTACATTTTTTACATATTTTTGTCTTCTCTTTCATTTGAGACTATTTTTGATAAAATCTATGACAATCGATTTTGGTCGAAAATTTTCACGACCTACCCCCTTTGAAAATTTTTAATTTTTTACATTTTTCTGTTTATCTTGGAAACGGTAAGGTTTTTCGATATGCAGGTTAATATGATGTATGAAGAGGCCATTAAGGGCTATCAGATGCATGTATCAGAAGGAAGCTAGCTTTCACGGTTTTTGAGAAAATTAAAAAAAAAGTGCAAAATTTTTACCTTATTTTTGGGCCACCCGTGCTCAGTTACTGTTCTAGGCAGAGCTTCGAAAATGGGCTCTACGTATAGCTCTATTCTTTCTCTTCCTTAGCTCTTCTTATACATTTTCTGCTAAATCTTCATCGAAACGAGATATTAGCTGTTAAAGGCAGCAATGCACGATTTTTATCTCAAAATTCAGTTTTTTAAGCCGGTTTGAGAGCCCCATATGTTTAAGATAGAATTTTCTATATGTGTCATATAAATCTATACTAATCAATTTTATTTGTTACTTCGAGTCATTTTATAAAAAATAGGACGTTGATTTCTGTTTTAGATAGTATAGGGTGGCTCAAAAAATGATGCAGAAAGCTTATATATGTTAATAATTCAGAAAAGGTCCATAATCAGTGTGTCTTTCACATAAAAAGGGTGGATTATTTAGTACGTAGACAAGGCGGAATAAAATATTAGACATAGGCGATGAAACCGTTATTAAAACTTAGTAATGAAAACAATTTTAATTATTCAAGGAGTCTGGTGTTGTCAGATATTAGTAATATTTACTGCAGAACGTTTCCTTCGCCATTTTATCCACAAATTGTTAAAAAACACTAAAATTATTGTACTTTTTTGGCTCCTCATATAGCTTTTCGGATAAATCTTCATTGAAACGCGATATAAGCTGTTGAAGGCTGAAATGCACGATTTTGATCCCCAAAATTAGGTTTTTGGATCGGTTTGAGAGCTCCATAAGCTTAACAAAGAATTAACGACTTTTCCCACATAAACCAATAGTAGTCGATTTTATTCGTTGGTTCTAGTAGTCTTGTGACAAATAGGGCGTATGTTTGCGTTTTAGATAGTATAAAGTGTCCCAAAAAAATTTTGTTACCTGGAATTTTAGGATTTTTGCATATAGATTTATATCAATTAATTTACTGCGTTAATTCGAGTAGTTTTATGATAAATAGAGCGTTGATTTCTGTTTTAAATAGTATACGGTGTCCAAAATAATGCTAAGTGCTAATGCTAAATTTTATTACCTTATTTTAAACACTGCATTGATTTCTGATTAAGATATTATAAGGTGAGCCAAAAGTTGGCAAATATTACATTTTTACGAACAATCAAAGCTAGAAAAGTGAAATTTCAATTGTAGATTCGTTTCATACTCACAAACAATGTCATAAATGGGAACCTTGATATGGGTACTCGTGGTACCATTTTATATCTTTTTATGAATTTTAGCACGTTTTTTACCATTTTTCAAAAGCTGTTATGATTGCGAATATGAAGTAAAGTATTTCAAACGTTTCGACATTTCAGTTTTACTTTTAGGTATAACTTCAAAAGCACTCTGCCCACAGCGTTCAGATTTCCTAAACTATGGGCGCCCCGCGCACGTGGTAAAAAAAAAAAAAAAATGTCGCGTCTCAAGTAAAAAGCACACCATAAACAAACCAACTCAAGAGTTTTGCTGACCAACTTGTTGATCGGAATGGCACGTTTGCAATCCCCTGAGAGCGTAACAAACTCAATTCGAATGAAATTAAATTTTTTAAAAATGGTCAAAAAACGCGATTCTAGAGGTGCGTAAATATCGACGTCCGAAGGGGGTTTATCTCCCAGAAAAGTGCACCTATGGAACACAGGGTCGGAGTCGAATATTTTAAACCCTTGCAGACCTATTTTAGTAACACTGCTAGTTTTCGAGATACATACAACGCTGTATTAAAGATAAATAAACCACTTTGATAGGTTTAATTTAAAGTATTATAAAAAAATATTTTTGTGACCGCGATGACGTCATCACGGTCAAAAAATAAATTTTGTAAAAAAGTTGCTTCTTAATATTAAGTTGTGACCGTGACGGGTGCGAGGTAAAAGAAGACGTCAAGAAGAGAACAAAGCAGTTCGATTAATTTCAATCGGTCCAGGCTTTCTCAAGTTACAAATTCGGGTCAAAAATGGTCAAAAAAAGCGATTCTGTGCCTAAAAATCCAACTCCGAAAATATTGCACCTACGGAACTGCCGGTGGTGGGAGGTGAAAGAGGACAAAAAGGGGGATTAAAAACAGTTGGAGTCACTCTAATCGGTTAGTTCGTACAAATGTTATAAGCCTTCAAAATTGGAAATTAAGGGAAAAAGACATAATACCTTTCTGGTCAATTTTAAAAAAATATAGGATTGTTTTGTATGCTGTTTTTGATCAAAATGGAACGATCTCAGTCCTCTGACAACATAACAAACTCAATCCGAGTGAAATAGGACCCATAAGTGAATTTTTTAAAATGGTTGAAAAGTCGATTTTAAAAGTGTCTAAAAATCGACCAGCGAAGTGATGTATTTTCCAAAGTATTGACCCAATGACCCTTTCTCTGACAGGAGGTGAAAGGGAACACCAAGGAGAGCAAAAGTAAGTTTGATTCACTCTTATCAGTCTATTCATTCGAAAGTTAGAGGAGTTCAAATTTGAAAATAAGAAAAAAGACGTTATACCCCTTTTTTGGCCAATTTTTATAGACATTTTAGGATCTTTTTCTCTTTTTGATCGCAATGGAACGTTTCCAATCTCCCAACAACGTAAGAAATTAAAAAAATAATAAATTGTATAATTTCTGCTTTTTTTGACACAAAACTGATAAAAAGAAAATGTGTCCCAAAATTTATGGAATTTGAATAGGCGCGGATGATGGCTTTAAACCAGTCCACCTCTCAAGATCTTGATCAATGTTTTCATTTACCTTGCTGTGATAGTAAATATGCTGGTGGTCTGAATACGAATGAGAACATTTTTTGCAATCCCCATTCCAATAAAATGTTGAACACCACCAATAGATGTGATTACTGCCTACCACTTCTGCAGGAACCCAAGTGGACTGGCAATCTTTGCAACATATCGTTCCATAGTGAGTCTTGCGAACCCCATTAATCTGTAAATAACTGGTTGAGGAATATTTTCCAACTAATAGTAGGTAGTCTTACCAAGTATGTGGAAACACAACCGCCGTGGCAGCAAACAGTTTGAGGTTTGCTGAGTTTAGTGACTTCAAGAGTGACTTGCGAAATGTGCATTTTCTTCAGCAGTTCTTCGTTGGTGAGTTGTGCGTTTTTCAGTTCTTCTGCGTTCACATTCAGCGATCTTAAGTTATCTTCGATAAGTTGAATAATTTCTGTAAGAGGTCTTGTCAGCTGCGATGCCATTAATTTGGCCTCGTTGATTGTAATCGTCTTCTTCAAATCGTGGGGCTTGAGGCTTCCTGCGTATTTGATCATTCTGCGTTAAGTATTTGGAATTAACCTTTAAAGTTATTAACGATTTGATATTTCAAAATACCTCCACAATTCCGAGGCTGACTTTTCCCAACTTTGTTTCGTGCTGTCAAAGACAAAATCTTCCATTTCCACCCCTTGAGAAATGGCACCGATAATCCGAAAGGCTTCATTGTCGAAGCAAAACATATTGCTTCGGCTGTTTGGTATGTGTATTCCTTGGTTCTTTTTTATGCTTTCAATAAGCACTCTCAAGGGCGTTAACGTTTTTCCTGGGGTGTAGTTTTCACCCCGCGCATTAGTAAAAACAAAAATGACATTATGCACTGCGCTGGACTCAAGACGGGACAAAATCTGCGTAACGCAATAATTCATGAAGACATCCAAGCGAGGATTATTGGGCTTCAGCAGAAGACAAATTCCGTGAATTTCCTTGATTTGTGACAAAGTGGATAATATTAGTTCGCAATTAATTTCATCTTGATGTGTCCCTCTCTGGTCTCCCATACCTGGAGTGTCAAAAAATCGCACAAAGTATTGTTCACCATCGTTTTCCACAGGAAAAACATAAGTTTTAACATTCTGTGTTGCTGCTTTTCCGGCTTCCAAACATTCATTATTGTCCTGGTTTGTTCCCAGTTCCACTACTTTTTGGTCGAAATTACTGAAACATAAATAATTAAACTTATAATTTAATAATGATTAATTTTGCCTATACATGTCTTGGATGTCAAATCTAGCTGGAATCAAAACCTCTAGTCCTTTAGTTTGGACTTCGCTAAATGATTTGTGTATCAAGTAGTTGTAGCAGGAGTTGATGAATGTTGACTTTCCAACTCCGGATTCTCCAAGAAGGATGAGATTTACTTCTTTTTCCTTGGTAAAGTTGTTGGGGGCTGAAGTCGCCATGGTTTAATAACAAACGCCGTTAGGTATCTGTAAATTAATCGAGCTTAAGAGAGTTTAAGGGAGAAGCCTAAGGATTTGGTTGGTGTAAAACATTAACCACCGCCTTGCCATCATTTGTTAAAAAAATGTTTAAATTGACCGGTTAACTCACCCTTGCTTCCTCTAAATGCCTGCTACATCACTGGTTACTGATAAAAAAAACTAAGCTTTAACATTATTATTTGAACATTTATCACCATTTTATCCTCTTAATTAAGTCATTAAACCTTAAAATAGAACCCATCAAAATATTCAAAACACTGCGAATCGGAAAATGGGGGGGTTTCCCTTCTTATAGCGCATTCGGACGATCCCCTTTATCGTTGGTGTAAAAGCCATAATTTGTGGATAAAATGGCGAAGGCAATTTTTCCTATCTGTATACTCAAATGTGGTATTAATCATGTAGATAAAATCGTTTAAAAGTGACTTGGTCTCTGGCTATCTGATTTGATGTATTTAAGATATAAATGAGATGCTGTACAGAGCAGGAGCAGGCGACATCCACCACCGTATTTTAGATCCAATACTGCATGGCAGATGGCGTGTCGGTGACTAATAGAAATTCACTTCTCGTCACAAATGCCTTTCATAACTTGCAGGCAATGTCTCTCTATACGGGGTGTTCACTATAAAATTTCATCTAGCAGGCTATGAAATTTTGACAGAAAAAGATGACATAATCAAAGTAAATGGATTTTTGTTTCTCCATCCTTTTCTTTTGACATTTCACAGCCAACTAGATAGAAGCAGCCAATAGAAGTTTTATAATGAACACCTCGTACTTATAGTGCTGAATATACTAATCGTACCAACAATTTTTTTAGTAATTTTTTAATCGCCGTATATCCGATTTAAACGCCTTGGACATCTGTGGAAAGCCTGTATCTTGTAGAATTGACTTCGGAATGGCTATATAAACAGTTACATTCTTGCGTGTTATACAGGGTGGCAAAAAGAGTGCTACAAAATTATTAAAATCTACCTAAATTGCGACTTTGATGGGAGCATTTTTTTAAATTTCTTCGTATGTCATATTGTCTTCATCAACTTTGGATAGTGACTTATCGGGGGACTGTGAAAAGGGTCTTTAAGGAAAAGCCACAAGGCTTTGCCCTCCCCCCACCCAATGTCTACTATTATTACTACTAGTATGTTGAACACTTTGGTTGACATTGGTAGGCCTGCAACTTATGATATGCCTTTGCGACGAGAAGTAAACTCCTATTGGTCACAAAGACCATCGCCCTGATAACGGCGCTGTCAAGCGGTGTTAAGGTCTATTAAATCGCCAAGGTCGTGGGCTTGATCTAATGAATACCTACGTTATTTATTATACGTTTTGCATTTCACAAGGTTTTTTATTGTCAGTTCGTTTTTCAGTTTGAAGATAATAAGAAATAATAAATGATTGGAACATCGATGTAGTCAGTTGGAAAGTGAATACTTTGGGATTTTAGTGAGTTTGGTGAGTTGAGAAGAAAGAAAAAAGGATGAATAAATATTCCGTTTTGTAGTCTGCTGGCAAAAATCGATTACAGTGTGTGAAACCTTTCTCTACATAAACTCTTGACAAAAGTAAAAGAATTACTGACGTGCAAGTGGTATCTTTCCTTCAACATTCCCAGCAAATTTTTGTTTTAAATCCTAACAATATTCTCTACGATTCATGGTATGAAAGTACCATTCATGATACCCCATAGGCACCCAGCATCCAAATTTGAACCATGTACCATAAACAGTTCTCCAAATATTAACGCTACGCAGCTACTGTAGCTGTGATAGTTGATTCAGCTATGTCAGTTATTTAACCATTCGTGGTACCCCATGAACACCCACGATCGAAATTTGAACCAAGTACCATCAATAATACCCTAAATATGACCTTTTCTATATACGTATATTACTCCCATTAAAAAATGCATGAAATCTGCGAAAATCCTACCTGCGCCTTTATCGTCGCGGTTTGTACGTATTCAGCATGAGACCTTGGAATTTATCGTCACGGAACGACTAGAATTCACGAAATGGCGTATCACCCAACACGAAATTTTCAAATTGTCCCGGCTTTGTAAAATGGGCCCGAGAATCGGGCATTTTGCCAACAATCTTCCTAGAAATGTTCAAATTTTCACCTGCCATACTTTTTTCCACGCTTTTATGCCTATTTTCTTTCGTCTAAGCTTTTAAAGTTAACGTGTATGTTGAACCGTCAGATCAAAACACAAAGCGACAGTGGCGCCTCCGCGCGCATAGACGGGAAATCGACAAAATACAAAAAAAATCTACGAAATGGCGACTCGCCTAACACGAAATTTTAAAATTGTCCCGGATTTGTAAAATGGGCACAAGGATGGGACATTTTGCTCACAGTCTTTCTAGAAATGTTCAGATTTTCACCTGCCATACTTTTTTCCACCCTTTTCCGCCTATTTTCTTTCGTCTAAGCTTTTAAAGTTATCGTTTATGTTTAACCGTGAGATCAAAACAAAAAGCGATAGTGGCGCCACCGGGGGCCAAGACGGGAAATCGATAAAAGACACAAAAATCTACGAAATGGCGACTCGCTTGACACGAAATTTTAAAATTGTCCCGGATTTGCAAATTGGGCACAAGGATGGGACATTTTGCCCACAGTCTTTCTAGAAATGTTCAAATTGTCACCTGCCATACTTTTTTCCACCCTTTTCCGCCTATTTTCTTTCGTCTAAGCTTTTAAAGTTATCGTTTATGTTTAACCGTGAGATCAAAACAAAAAGCGACAGTGGCGCCTCCGGGGGCCAAGACGGGAAATCGATAAAATACAAAAAAATCTACGAAATGGCGACCCGCTTGACACGAAATTTTAATATTGAGTCGGCTTTGTAAAATGGGCACAAGGATCGGGCATTTTGCCCACAGTCTTTCTAGAAATGTTCAAATTTTCACCTGCCATACTTTTTTCCACCCTTTAACGCCTATTTTCTTTCGTCTAAGCTTTTAAAGTTATCGTTTATGTTTAACCGTGAGATCAAAACAAAAAGCGACAGTGGCGCCACAGGGGGCCAAGACGGGAAATCGATAAAAGACAAAAAATTCTACGAAATTGCGACTCGCCTAACACAAAATTTTAAAATTGACCCGGATTTGTAAAATGGGCACAAGGATCGGGCATTTTGCCCACAGTCTTTCTAGAAATGTTCAAATTTTCACCTGCCATACTTTTTTCCACCCTTTTCCGCCTATTTTCTTTCGTCTAAGCTTTTAAAGTTATCGTTTATGTTTAACCGTGAGATCAAAACAAAAAGCGACAGTGGCGCCACCGGGGGCCAAGACGGGAAATCGATAAAAGACAAAAAAATCTACGAAATGGCGACTCGCTTGACACGAAATTTTAAAATTGTCCCGGATTTGTAAAATGGGCTCAAGGATGGGACGTTTTGCCCACAGTCTTTCTAGAAATGTTCAAATTTTCACCTGCCATACTTTTTTTCCACCCTTTTCCGCCTATTTTCTTTCGTCTAAGGTTTTAAAGTTATCGTTTATGTTTAACCGTGAGATCAAAACAAAAAGCGACAGTGGCGCCACCGGGGGCCAAGACGGGAAATCGACAAAAGACAAAAAAATCTACGAAATGGCGACTCGCTTGGCACGAAATTTTAAAATTGTCCAGAATTTGTAAAATGGGCACAAGGATGGGACGTTTTGTCCACAGTCTTTCTAGAAATGTTCAAATTTTCACCTGCCATACTTTTTTCCACCCTTTTCCGCCTATTTTCTTTCGTCTAAGCTTTTAAAATTATCGTTTAAGTTTAACCGTGAGATCAAAACAAAAAGCGACAGTGGCGCCACCGGGGGCTAAGACGGGAAATCGATAAAATACAAAAAAATCTACGAAATGGCGACTCGCTTGACACGAAATTTTGAAATTGTCCCGGATTTGTAAAATGGGCACAATGATGGGACATTTTGCCCACAGTCTTTCTAGAAATGTTCAAATTTTCACCTGCCATACTTTTTTCCACCCTTTTCCGCCTATTTTCTTTCGTCTAAGCTTTTAAAGTTATCGTTTATGTTTAACCGTGAGATAAAAACAAAAAGCGACAGTGGCGCCCCCGGGGGCCAAGACGGGAAATCGATAAAAGACAAAAAAATCTACGAAATGGCGACTCGCTTGACACGAAATTTTAAAATTGTCCCGGATTTGTAAAATGGGCACAAGGATCGGGCATTTTGCCCACAGTCTTTCTAGAACTGTTCAAATTTTCACCTGCCATACATTTTCCACCATTTTCCGCCTATTTTCTTTCGTCTAAGCTTTTAAAGTTATCGTTTATGTTTAACCGTGAGATCAAAACAAAAAGCGACAGTGGCGCCCCCGGGGGCCAAGACGGGAAATCGATAAAAGGCAAAAAAATCTACGGAATGGCGACTTGCCTAACACGAAATTTAAAAATTGTCCCGGCTTTGTAAAATGAGTTCAAGGATGGGACGTTTTGCCCACAGTCTTTCTAGAAATGTTCAAATTTTCACCTGCCATACTTTTTTCCACCCTTTTCCGCCTATTTTCTTTCGTCTAAGCTTTTAAAATTATCGTTTATGTTTAACCGCGAGATCAAAACAAAAAGCGACAGTGGCGCCCCTGGGGGCCAAGACGGGAAATCGATAAAAGGCAAAAAAATCTACGAAATGGCGACTTGCCTAACACGAAATTTTAAAATTGTCCCGGCTTTGTAAAATGAGCTCAAGGATGGGACGTTTTGCCCACAGTCTTTCTAGAAATGTTCAAATTTTCACCTGCCATACATCTAATTAGGGAGGTGTAGAAGGGCCCGAAAGGATAATGGGAGAAGGCTCCAGGCACCAGAGAATGCTTCAGCCACCATTAAAACTAAATAATGTAAAATTTTGGTCGTAGATAGATTCTTTTCACACTCACAAATAATGTACAATAAACGAGAACCTTGAGATTGGTGCCAAAAACATAAAACAATACAGAATCGTAGCACGCCAGATTTGAGTATACAAAAATAGGAAAAGCGGCCTTCGCCATTTTATCCACAAATAGTTGTTCTTACACTTGTGACGCAGGGGATCATCGGAATAAGGCCTCAACTATGTGGTCAATATCTTAAATTTAGTTTTTCGTTATATATTATTATATTAAATGAATATAAAAATTAATCAATAAATAATGAAACGAAGAGGCAAAAAAAAACTGATGAGTATTAGGACATTTTTCTTAAATTAAGTATATGTGTCCTGCCCTCTATACAACTTTGTCCTAACTAGATGGTCTGATTGTTTTGCCATTTTATGTTTATGTTGGTAACAGTATTAAAGAAAAAGCGAGTTCCTATTAAGATCACAGCGTTTTATTATTATTTTTCCTTCACACATTACCCAGGTCTCGATCAAATCTCAATAATTTTTTCATGCGATGCAAGACCGTTTATTTTGCGAGACGAATGGAAACTTATAGAATGCAGCAAGAAAAATCGAATTAAATTTATTTATTGATTCACTTACCTACTCAGTATCTGTCAGAGATAAAATTTTGGTCACGTTTACACTCACTGAGGACCTGAAAACGAAAACAAAACTCTACGGAAACAAATCGATATCTACATAAGTACGACTGGATTATTTTTTACATTTTTTCTCATTGAGCTCGATGATAATAAATAAAGATAACGTATAACATGTTGTAAACAAACTAAAAATACTGAAATTGCCTATCTGTTCACTCACTGTATCACTGTGTTACTAACTGCGTAAACTGAGAACAACTGTATATAAATCCCACATAAGTACGGGGATTAACCTTGAATAAGTAATCAATTGTATTTTTAGATTTAGTACTTGTTGTGAAACTCAGTCGCACATCTCATTCAAAGACGAGTTAAGAATATTTTACCGGCAAAAATTGTGTATAATTAAGCGGGTCTAATTTAATAGTACACATTGGAGGAGGTACGTCCATCTTTACTCTTAATCCATTGTCCATCTAACACCTTAACTAAATACACGGGGTGTTCATTATAAAACTTCATCTAGTTGGCCGTAAAATGTCAAAAGAAAAGGATGGAGAAACAAGAGTATTTATTTTGATTATGTCATCCTTTTCTGTCAAAATTTCATTGCCTGTTAGATGAAGTTTTATAATGAACACCCCGTATTATTAGCTGTTTTGCAGTGCACGATGGCACTGTCAAAGCCTTCAAAAGAGATAAATATCGTTCTTCTGGGACAATCCGGTGTTGGTAAATCCACGTTCATAAATGCCTCTTTCAATTACCTGCAGTACCCTCATCTGGAGGATTTGCTGACCAATGAGTTAAAGGTTCAACTTCCTGCCAAGATCCACGTAGTTGACAAGTAAGTCGTTAGATTGTATGTTATTGTCCTAGCGCAAGTGAGGATTATAATAGTATATTATTAAACGAGCTTTTTATGATAGCCATTATTCCCTTAGGGGGACGTTTGCGTCACGAGCCGCAGGCGAGGGGCGAAAGTCTCCCGTGGGAATAATGGCCATAAAAAGCGAGTAAGCCATAAAAAGAAAATAATTGGAATGTCAAAGTGACACTCGCGTTTGACGGCAAAACCGGTGCCACCAGTCCATTTTTTACGCTGCGGCATTTGATATTGCGTTGTTGCCTACTCCTACTGGTTGCCAAGGCAACATATATAACTTAAATGGCGAGCGGGAATAATGATATTATTCCCGCTGTTTCAACTCATATTGAATCTGTCGCTATATGAGCCCTGTTTAACTCTTGCCAACAAGCTAAATATCAGTATATTATTAAGTGGTCGTAGACAAAGTTATTTTGGTTCTAACGCTTATAACTCTGAAACTGCTCATTTGATGGAATTTTATAGTATTGCCCGTATGTACAGAAATGAACGGGTTTTCCAAAAATGTGGCCGGTTTTTCAGTACGTGTGGGGGGTGGGGGGAGGGACTGACCAATGGCGTACCAAACTCAAAAATGCGTTTGCGTTGGTAAGCTACAAAAGTTTTTTTGTTCCGCATTTTTTGCCAATTTTGGTGTACTTTTCTCACATTTCCCCCTGTAGATTCGACATTTTCGCAACAAATCTGAAATAATTCAGGGAGATAGTACACATATGGGCCTTCGATCTGGCCAAAAATCAAGGGCCTAGCTATGAATTTGAAATTTTGACGAATTTTTAAACTTTAAATTTCAAATTGCCACTTTGAGGTATATTTGTGCCGAGACCGTGCATCTAATCGAATGGTTCTCTATCCCAGGAGATACCTTGGAATGTTTTCTTTTTGGGACTTGGGAACCACTTTTAGCTAGGACGTCGCGAAATGGGCTTAATTGAATTTCGAACCCAAAGATGCAGATTTTTTGAAATTTTGACCGAAAATCCCGAATGGTTCCGAAGCGACGTCCACGGGGCTGTCGGAAGCAATCGGCGGCCGCGGCCATCTGCAACTGACAGCTGAGTTTTCCGAAATGTAAACATTAACTTTAAAGCTTCAGACTAAGGAAAATCGGCCGAAAAGCGTGGAAAACTGTCTGGCCGGGGAAAATTTGAACATTTCTAGGAAGATTATTGGCAAAATGCCCAGTCCTCGAGGTCGTTTTCACAAAGACTGGTTGATTTGAAAATTTCGTGTCGGGATTCATTTTTGGCTGATGACGTCGAAGCCAGACCACGCGGTTCTCGCCCAGACAGTGGCGGTTACAAATTCGGGCAAAAATATATTTTTTCGATTTTTCGGCAGACATGGGCGTAGTTATTTTTTTTTTGCCATTTCTTCGGCTTTCCCATAAGAAATACATTGTGCAATGCTTTTTAAATGGGACAATATTGTTTTCGTCATAAATAAAAGATGGAGGCGAAAAAAAATGGCCGCCGTAGACAGGGTAATTAAAAAATGGGCATATCTCTGAGACGAATAAAGTTAGAGAGCTGAAATATGGTACCATGGTTCATTAGCGAATGGACTGCAAGTTGCCATGGGTCGAAACCTTCTTTATGGTACCAAACCCATTGGTACCATTAATGAAATTTTGCATATAAGTTTTCACGCTTTTGCACGTGTATTTCCCATAAGAAAAACGTTGGGCAATGCGTATTATATGGGTGGAATGTAGATTAGGTCATATTTGGGGTACCATTGATGGTGCATGGTCCAAATTTGGATGGTACGTACCTATGGGGGTATCATAAATTGTGATATAGCTGACTCGCTATAAAAGCTGAGTAAAGTTAATGTTTAGAGAACTGTTAATGATACATGGTTCAACTTTGGATGCTGGGTGCCCATAGGAGTACCATGAATGGTAATATAGCGGACATAGCTATGTAGCTGACCATAGCTAGGTTATAGCTGTTTTATGAACCGATGGTGATATCAAGTTGAAAATCGAATGGTAGGTTTCCCTTATGTAAAATTCGCAAAAAATGACATTTCTAAAAATCCAAGATGGCCGCCTGAAAAGTTTAGGTTTTAAGCTGATATCTCTGGAACGGTTTGGGCTAGAAAGCTGAAATTTGGTATGTGGTCATTTAATGGGACGGGCTAGAGGTCTTTGAGGTCCAGAACCTTGCCGCGGGTACCAAAGGTTCCATTTTGGAAACTTTTTTAATAAAATGACACTTTTTTGCTACAACTTACTGACTGTTGCTAAAGGGCGCCGAAACCAAATATATCCGATGTTTCGACTTTACACTTACTGTAGGCCATCATCAGGGTATTCTCTTTTATTACAAATATTGCTTTGTAAATGTGCCACGCCCAAACAATCAGTTTTTCGTATAAGACTGACAAAATAGCTTTAACGAAGCCTATTCAACTGGTACTTACGGTTCGATTTTATCGTTTCTAGGTTCCGAGATTTAACTGATTAAATTTCTCATTGATAGGGGTAGAGTGACATTTGCCATTTTATAGCAAAGCCATTTATGACAATAGAACATCAGTGTCTCAATTAAGTGTGAGTCGTCTCAAATACTGCTCAAAACGTTAATTACTATTTTGCTTAATTTCATAACCGTCTTATAGGAAGTGAAAAACTGCTAAAATGTTGTAAAATTTACCTAATGTTTTTATTTGATCGAACATTACGTCAACTAAATTAAAAACCTTGGACGACAAGTTAAGCAGTATTTTGTGGTCGAAAATGCTCTATTGATTGGAGTTAATAGCATCGTTATACTATGTTTAGTTTTCGAATTATGTAGATATAAGTATTAAAATGTCCATAAAAAGTGAAAAAATTACATTTCAGGCGCCATTTTGAAGGGGAAGGAAATCACTGAAAATTCTAAAATTGCAAATCTTTTACATATTTTTGTCTCCTCTTTCATTTGAGACTATTTTTGATAAAATCTATGACAATTGATTTTGGCTGAAAATATTCACGACCAACCCCCTTTGAAAATTTTGAAATTTTTACATTTTTCTGTTTATCTTGGAAACGGTAAGGTTTTTCGATATACAGGTTAATATGATGTATGAAGAGGTCATTAAGGGCTATCAGATGCACGTATCAGAAAAAAGCTAGCTTTCACGGTTTTCGAGAAAATTAAAAAAAAGTGCAAAATTTGTACCTTATTTTTGGGCCACCCGTGCTCAGTTATTATTCTAGGCAGAGCTTCGAAAATGGGCTCTACGTGTAGCTCTATTTTTTTTCTTCCTTAGCTCTTCTTATACATTTTCTGTTAAATCTTCATCGAAAAGCGATATTAGCTGTTAAAGACAGCAATGCACGATTTTTATCTCAAAATTTAGTTTTTTGGGCCGGTTTGAGAGCCCCATATGTTTAACATAGAATTTTCTATATGTGTTATATAAATCTATAGTAATCGATTTTATTTGCTACTTCGTGTCGTTTTATAATGAATAGGACGTTGATTTCTGTTTTAGATAGTATAGGGTGGCTCAAAAAATGATGTAGAAAGCTAATATATGCAGAAAAGGTCCATAAGCATTGTGTATTTTACATAGAAAAGGTGGATTAATATAATAAAATGTTAGATATAGGCGATGAAAGCTTCATGATTCCTTCGCCATTTTATCCACAAATTGTTAAAATACACTAAAATTATTCAACTTTTTTGGCTCCTCGTATAGCTTTTGGGATAAATTCTCATTAAAACGCGATTTTATTTGTAAGTTCTATTAGTCGTATGATAAATAGGGCATATATTTACGTTTTGGATAGTATGGAGTGTCCTAAAAAAATGTTGTAACCTGGAATTTTAGGATTTTTGCATGTAAATCGATATCAGTTAATTTATTGCGTAAATTCTAGTAGTTTTATGATAGAGCGTTGAATTCTGTTTTAAATGGTATACGGTGTCCCAAATGGTGCTGCAACATTTAACTTTAGTTTTTTTTGTTTACTATAATTTTTTTTTTGTAAGTTTTATTTCCTTATTATAAATAGTGCCTTTGATTTCTGATTTAGATACTATAGGGTGACCCAAAAATTGACAAATATTACATTTTTAGGGACAATCAAAGCTAGAAAACTGAAATTTCAATTGTATTTTGCCCACAGCGTTCGGATTTTCTAAACTATTGGCGCTCCGCGCGCGTGGTCTTAACTCACAAAACTTCTACAGTACTTTGCCTACAGCGTTCGGATTTCCTAAAGGACGTGGTAAAAAAAAAAAAAAAAAAAAAAAAAATTGACGCGCGAGTGTGACCATAAACCATAAACAAACCAATTCAAGATTTCTGCTGACCAACTTGTTTACCTTCTCGTGTTAAACTTCTTAGATTCTCTCGCTCTGCGCCTTTAAGTAAAGGGTGATTAGAAATATGCGCAAGTTAGTTCAAATTACTTTTTACTCTCGCAGATATCATACGGTAGAGGAACGATATTGTAAACAGATGTTTAAATCTGCGTTTTAGTTAAAAAATCGTGACGCATATAATAAGAACTTTTGGGAGCTTACAAGTTTCGTTATCGAATTTTAACACGAATAAAAATTTAACACTTTTCTTCTTCATCTTACTGCAATTTAACGCTAATGACGGTTTCAGGAATTTTGACCAGCGTACTGTCAACATAGGAAAAAGTGACCACAATGAAGTGTTGGACGACGCAAAATCCGCCACTCAATACGTGAAAGCGTACACCTTTACTCTACCCATTGGTAACAGACTCTACAACATTAGGTTGCTAGACACCCCAGGAATGGGAGACAACAGGGGCGCGGACAGGGACGAAATCAATTGCGAGCAAATCCTATCCTACATCTCGCAACTGAAGCAAATTAATGGATTTTGCATTTTTTTGAAACCAAATAGTCCGAGATTGGACCTGTTTTTCAACCACTGCATATTGAAAATTCTATCAAACTTAGGTAAGTGGTGTTATTGGAGTATGGGGACAGACTTGAGCAGACATCGTACTACAATACAATCAAGATTTTATTCTTGGACAAATTTACCAACCATTGGAACCATTTCTCCTGACGGTAAAAAGAAAAACAGGCCTTAGACCTAAAAAGCCTTAAATTCCCTGTTTTAAACTCAAAATTTGACTAAACTTCGCTTTTAAACTTGGAATGTAACCATAAACCATTTAGGTTATTATTGTCCTCAAGTAGCCGTTGGAAATGTGACTTTGACAAATGCCGAAAAAAGCTAAGAATTAAAAAAAAATAAAATTTCTAACGGGATGCCAAAAATAGGCAAATGAGGTTAGTTCAGGTTAGTTCACTAACCACGAACCTAAACTTACCTGAACTTAATTTCGACTTTAGGTTCGGAACATATTTAAATCACGAAATGATTGATTAAAAACTCTGAATTCAATTTCATTCAATTAAATTCCGCGAAATTTCCTTAAACACTGAATTTAACAAAATTTTATTCTCAAACTCGAAATTTTACTAAATTTCGACTTTAAACGCATCTTTTTACACAGATGACTAATTTCCGACTTTGTTTTGTTCTTAAACTCAAAATTTAACAAAATTCCGACATTAAATACAAAACTAATGTTCGACTCTAAAAACGTGATTTCACTAAAATTAGACTTTAAACTCGGAATTTAATTAAATTTCCGTTTTAGACTCGAAATTTAGGTGTATTACTATCTTAAAATGGGAGTTCAGGTTAGTAGAGATTTTGTACAGAATATCGAATAAAAAGGGAATTTAACTATATAACGAATTTAGATACGAAACTTAATTAAAACTAGATTTCAGACTTACAATTTAACTAAATTCTGACTTTAAACTGGGAACTTAATTAAATTCCGACTTTACACAAACTTTTGACTCTAAAAATGTAATTTAACTAAGTTCGGAATTAATTCGAAATTATTAAATTCTGAGTTTAACTAAATGTCGACTTTTAACATGAAATTTTGGACTGAATGACGCAAAAAGTAATTTAATTAAATTTCAAAACCGAAACTTAATTAAATTCCGACTTTAAACAAGGAATTTTTGCCTAAATTTCGAGTCTGAACACAAAATTTATCAAATATTTGTTTTTTAAGCTCGAAATTTAACTAAATTTCAATCTTGGAATGTACCATCTGGAACTCGAAATTTAAGTAAGTTACCTACTTTAAACTCAGAGTTTAACTGGAATTTAAGAAAAAAAACTTTTTTCTAATTTTGACATATAAAGTGGCACTTTTCAATACTGATGACAGTGACGTAACGTCCTACTTTTCGTAACTAGTTACGAAAAGTAAAACTTTCGTAACTAGTGATGAAAAGTTGGTGTCACCACCAGTTGCAGGTTTCGGCTGTGGCACACCGTTGCTATAGTTTTACGGTATTAAGTAGATACAAAGTGGTTTAAAAGTAAATATTGAAGTTTAATAATAATAATTCTCTCTCTCTCTCTCTCTAAGTAGGTATTTGTAGTCAAACTTAGAAAAAATCTTGTATGAAACACGTGACGAAAAACCTTTTTTGTGTATCTCATTCCAATTGCGGGAACTCGCTACGCTCGTCCCGCAAACATTCATTCGTTACACAAAATCGGACTTTTCGTAACTGGTTATATAAATAGTTATTTTTGGACCTTCTACGACTTCGTAATTTTGAACTCTCTAGTACTTGTTAATTTTGTTAAAATCATACTATTTCTTGATTTTAAATACGACATCCAGTACATTATTGCGTTTTTATTATCGATTCTTCAGACAGAATATTTTTCCTTTCCAAGAACCTCTATTCCTAGTATTGAGTTCTTAGAGCATTTAAATGTTTTCGAGCAGCAAACATACCCTATTTTATATCTATTTCACAATATATGTATTATAAAAATGTATTATCAAAATGACAATGTTTAGAAATTAATTTTCGACCTTTCTTGCAGACTCTTCGGCTGCCAGGAATATATTCTTTGTGTTCACAAACGCAAGAGGAGAAAATTATAAACCCGGACAAACCTACAAACCATTGCAACTACTTCTAGAGAACATTAAAAAAGAAAGTGGAATCAGTATTCCTCTAAGCCAAAAAAACGTATTTTGCTTTGACAACGAAGGATTTACCCATGCAGCTGCAATGAGCCAGGGTGTAGAACTGGATGAAGATGTCCGCAGGGCTGTAGAGACTAGCTGGAATTGTGCTAGTGTAGAACTTTGGAGGTACGATAATTATTACTAACATTTAGCCTAAACTTCAACAAGTTACCCCTGCCTGTGGGGGTACCTACCACCCAAATTTGAATCATGTACCATCAACAAATCATCTTTTATTTACGATGAATTCAATGTTGTCCCGTTTAAAAAGCACTCGACAATGAGTTTCTTATGGGAAAGTGTGGATTGTTAAAATGTACTGTATCGCGAACAAACTATAAACCGTGTGGTCATCATGAATTCCGAGAAGAAATTTTCAAATCGACCACTCTTTGCAGAAAAGTTCGCAAGGACCAGGCATTTTACTAATATTCTTCCTAGAAATGTTCAAATTTTCACCTGCCTCCGACCTCTGCAGTTCTAAAACATCGACATTTTCTATTTCTCAGTTTGTGAGAAACAAGGCTTTACTGTGCTCGCTATTTTAGTTTATTTATCATGATGTGAAGCAAACTCTTAATCCAACACTTTAACTAGAAGTTCTCAATTTCTTTAGAAACAATTTTTAATCCCCTTCTGATCTCTGCAGTTCCAAAAGTTGTTTATTTTATTTTCTCAATTTGTGAGAAACAAGGCTTTACTGTGCTTGCTATTGCAGCTTATTTATCGTGATGTGAAGCAAACTGTTAATCCAACACTGGAATTAGAAACTCTCAATTCCTTTAGAAACAATTTACAAATCCCTTATGATCTCTGCAGTTCTAAAAGTTGTTTATTTTATTTTCTCAATTTGTGAGAAACAAGGCTTTACTATGCTCGCTATTTTAGCTTATTTATCATGATGTGAAGCAAACTCTTAATCCAACACTGGAACTAGAAGTTCTCAATTCCTTTAGAAACAATTTATAAATACCTTCTAATCTCTGCAGTTCTAAAAGTTGTTTATTTTATTTTCTCAATTTGTGAGAAACAAGGCTTTACTGTGCTCCCTATTTCAACTTATTTATTATGATGTGAAGCAAACTCTTAATCCAACACTTTAACTAGAAGTTCTCAATTTCTTTAGAAACAATTTTTAATCCCCTTCTGATCTCTGCAGTTCCAAAAGTTGTTTATTTTATTTTCTCAATTTGCGAGAAACAAGGCTTTAGTGTGCTCGCTATTTCAACTTATTTATCATAATGTGAAGCAAACTCTTAATCCAACACTGGAATTAGAGCTCTCAATTCCTTTAGAAACAATTTACAAATCCCTTATGATCTCTGCAGTTCTAAAAGTTGTTTATTTTATTTTCTCAATTGGTGAGAAACAAGGCTTTACTGTGCTCGCTATTTTAGCTTATTTATCATGATGTGAAGCAAACTTTTAATCCAACACTGGAACTAAAAGTTCTCAATTCCGTTAGAAACAATTTATAAATCCCTTCTGGTCTCTGCAGTTCTAAAAGTTGTTTATTTTATTTTCTCAATTTGTGAGAAACAAGACTTCACTGTGCTCGCTATTTTAGTTTATTTATCATGATGTGAAGCAAACTCTTAATCCAACACTTTAACTAGAAGTTCTCAATTTCTTTAGAAACAATTTTTAATCCCCTTCTGATCTCTGCAGTTCCAAAAGTTGTTTATTTTATTTTCTCAATTTGTGAGAAACAAGGCTTTACTGTGCTTGCTATTGCAGCTTATTTATCGTGATGTGAAGCAAACTGTTAATCCAACACTGGAATTAGAAGCTCTCAATTCCTTTAGAAACAATTTACAAATCCCTTATAATCTCTGCAGTTCTAAAAGTTGTTTATTTTATTTTCTCAATTTGTGAGAAACAAGGCTTTACTGTGCTCGCTATTTCAACTTATTTATCATGATGTGAAGCAAACTCTTAATGCAACACTGGAACTAGAATTTCTCAATTCCTTTAGAAACAATTTATAAATCCCTTCTGGTCTCTGACGTTCTAAAAGTTGTTTATTTTATTTTCTCAATTTGTGAGAAACAAGGTTTTACTGTGCTCGCTATTTAAGCTTGATTATCATGATGTGAAGCAAACTCTTAATCCAACACTGGAACTAGAAGTTCTCAATTCCTTTAGAAACAATTTATAAATTCCTTATAATCTCTGCAGTTCCAAAAGTTGTTTATTTTATTTTCTCAATTTGTGAGAAACAAGGCTTTATTGTGCTCGCTATTTCAGCTTATTTATCATGATTTGAAGCAAATTCTTAATCCAACACTTGAAGTAGAAGTTCTCAATTCCTTTAGAAACAATTTACCAATCCCTTATGATCTCTGCAGTTCCAAAAGTTGTTTATTTTATTTTCTCAATTTGTGAGAAATAAGGATTTACTGTGCTCGCTATTGCAGCTTATTCATCATGATGTGAAGCAAACTCTTAATCCAACACTGGAACTAAAAGTTCTCAATTCCGTTAGAAACAATTTATAAAACCCTTCTGGGCTCTGCAGTTCTAAAAGTTGTTTATTTTATTTTCTCAATTTATGAGAAACAAGGCTTCACTGTGCTCGCTATTTTAGCTTATTTATCATGGTGTGAAGCAAACTGTTAATCCAACACTTGAAGTAGAAGTTCTCAATTCCTTTAGAAACAATTTACAAATCCCTTATGATCTCTGCAGTTCTAAAAGTTGTTTATTTTATTTTCTCAATTTATGAGAAACAAGCCTTTACTGTGTTCGCTATATTAGCTTATTTGTTTTGATTTGCAGCAAATTCTTAATCCAACACTGGAACTAGAAGTTCTCAATTTCTTTAGAAACAATTTATAAATCCCTTCTGATCTCTGCAGTTCTAAAAGTTGTTTATTTTATTTTCTCAATTTGTGAGAAACAAGGCTTCACTGTGCTCGCTATTTTAGCTTATTTATCATGGTGTGAAGCTAACTGTTAATCCAACACTGGAATTAGAAGCTCTCAATTCCTTTAGAAACAATTTACAAATCCCTTATGATCTCTGCAGTTCTAAAAGTTGTTTATTTTATTTTCTCAATTTGTGAGAAACAAGGCTTTACTATGCTCGCTATTTTAGCTTATTTATCATGATGTGAAGCAAATTCTTAATCCAACACTTGAAGTAGAAGTTCTCAATTCCTTTAGAAACAATTTATAAATCCCTTCTGATCTCTGCAGTTCTAAAAGTTGTTTATTTTATTTTCTCAATTTGAGAAACAAGGCTTCACTGTGCTCGCTATTTTAGCTTATTTATCATGGTGTGAAGCTAACTGTTAATCCAACACTGGAATTAGAAGCTCTCAATTCCTTTAGAAACAATTTACAAATCCCTTATGATCTCTGCAGTTCTAAAAGTTGTTTATTTTATTTTCTCAATTTGTGAGAAACAAGGCTTTACTATGCTCGCTATTTTAGCTTATTTATCATGATGTGAAGCAAATTCTTAATCCAACACTTGAAGTAGAAGTTCTCAATTCCTTTAGAAACAATTTATAAATCCCTTCTGATCTCTGCAGTTCTAAAAGTTGTTTATTTTATTTTCTCAATTTGTGAGAAACAAGGCTTCACTGTGCTCGCTATTTTAGCTTATTTATCATGGTGTGAAGCAAACTGTTAATCCAACACTGGAATTAGAAGCTCTCAATTCCTTTAGAAACAATTTACAAATCCCTTATGATCTCTGCAGTTCTAAAAGTTGTTTATTTTATTTTCTCAATTTATGAGAAACAAGCCTTTACTGTGCTCGCTATTTTAGCTTATTTGTTATGATTTGCAGCAAATTCTTAATCCAACACTGGAACTAGAAGTTCTCAATTCCTTTAGAAACAATTTATAAATCTCTTCTGGTCTCTGCAGTTCCAAAAGTTGTTTATTTTATTTTCTCAATTTGTGAGAAACATGGCTTTACTGTGCTCGCTATTTTAGCTTATTTATCATGATGTGAAGCAAACTGTTAATCCAACACTGGAATTAGAAGCTCTCAATTTCTTTAGAAACAATTTACAAATCCCTTATGATCTCTGCAGTTCTAAAAGTTGTTTATTTTATTTTCTCAATTTATGAGAAACAAGCCTTTACTGTGCTCGCTATTTTAGCTTATTTGTTATGATTTGCAGCAAATTCTTAATCCAACACTGGAACTAGAAGTTCTCAATTCCTTTAGAAACAATTTATAAATTCCTTATAATCTCTGCAGTTCTAAAAGTTGTTTATTTTATTTTCTCAATTTGTGAGAAACAAGGCTTTACTGTGCTCGCTATTTTAGCTTATTTGTCATGATGTGAAGCAAACTGTTAATCCAACACTGGAATTAGAAGCTCTCAATTCCTTTAGAAACAATTTACAAATCCCTTATGATCTCTCCAGTTCTAAAAGTTGTTTATTTTATTTTCTCAATTTGTGAGAAATAAGGCTTTACTGTGCTCGCTATTTCAGCGTATTTATCATGATATGATGCAAACTCTTAATCCAACATTGGAAGTAAACTTTCTCAATTCTTTTAGAAACACTCTATAAATTCGTCCCAATCTCTGCAGTGCTAAAATTTAGATTATTTGAATTTCTCAATTTCTGAAAACAAGGCTCGTGATGGCAAACAAACTCTTAATCCAACACTTGAACTAAAGGCTCTCAATTTCTTTGGAAATAATTTATAAATTCGTTTCGATATCTGCAGTTCTAAAACTTGTATTTTTTTGAATTTCTCAATTTGTCAGAAACAAGGTTTTACTGTTATCGGTGTTTCAGCTTCTTTATCATAATGGGAAGCAAACTCTTAATTTATCAACTCTTGAAATAAAAACTCTCAATTTCTTTGGAAATAATTTATAAATTTATTCCTATATCTGTAGTTCTAAAAACTCGGTTTTTTTAATTTCTCAATTTGTGAGAAACAAAATTTTACCGTTACTGTGTCAGCTAATTTATCATAATGGGAAGCAAAATTAGCTTAATCCAATACTTGAACTAAAAGCTCTTAATTCATTTGAAAACCACATACTTATCTATAGTTGTAAAAACTTTGATTTTTTAAATTTCTCAATTTACGAGAAACAAGGTCCTTCTATTACAAATTACCTTTAAGGATGCTCATTTATGCGGTCCTATTGGCCCCACACGACCTAAAGAGCACCATTTCCATTAACACAGCAAAAACGATGGCTGGCAACTTGACAAGACCAGTAACTGAGATAATGCAGCTCTTGCAAGACAACTTGGCGAATTTGGATAATGTCAAACGCGAGTTGCTCAAAGCTGATTTAACCAAAGAAAAGCTCATTAAAGAGATGAACAGGACTTACCTGGACATCGATGTAGAGGAAATGGAATTTCCAAGTACCGTATGCACCCATGACAAATGCATTGATATTCATTATGTAAGTGGTAGTAGAAAAAGTGACCATTCCATGACAGATTAAATTCACAAATTTCAGGTGTGCAACCACCGCAAAATCCATTACAAGTCGCGGTGCTGCCACGGATGTTCTTCGGCAATAGTTGGTCCCGAAGTAGTAGGAAGCTACTCATTGTACAGTTGTGGCGCCTTTAGTTGGAACGCATCATGCAACAAGTGTAAGCATGGCTTAAGTGTGCACAAGCATATTTATTACATTACCACTGTAAGTATTTAACAAAATCCACTAAAACCTCATAACATATATTTTATTAAGCTACGTGAGAAATCTTATTACAATGAATCAATGGCAACCGAATTAAACACTCAACAAGGTTTCATAAAAATCAAACAGCAATTCCTGGAGGAATTAGAAACCAGCCAAGAGGAGTTCACCCAAGAGAAAAGGTTTATTTTGCAGGGCTGCGCCATCATTGATGAGTACCTAAAAGTGAACTCAATTATTTCCCTTGGACGACCTGTAGAAAATTACTTTAAGCGTGAATTACAGATGTAAGTTTCTTCGCTTTTATATAGTCATTGCAATTAAATCGAACAAACAACTACAGGCTTGGTCGTTGCGAACCTGGCGATGCTACAGTGGAGCAGTTGAAACGTCTGCAAGCCGAATACGACCAGTATTCCTCTAAAGTGAGAGGCAAACCGATATCTGCTGAGGAGGTGGAAAAGTTGCTCAAAGACCTGCTGGGTCTTAAAAATTTCGGCAAACGCATTGGACAGTTGTATAGAATTCAGGCACAGGGCGAGCATAGGACTATTCGTACTCAAGAACGGCCAGTGGCGGTCCCGCAGCACGGTTGGTGGGGAAAGGTCCAGGATATTGTCAAAGTCGGATTGAGCATTTACCAGGCTGCGAGAATGTTTGCTGGACACGTAAAATTGTGAATTTATCGCTTTACCTATACTTTTACATTTGTCTTACTTTGTAATCAAGCCACAAGTTTTCAATAATTACTCGCGCGTAAATAAGGTTACTTTAAGGAAATTAAAGTTTTTTCTTACGAGTAAACGATTTGTATGTTTTTACTTCAACTTTCTTAAATTTCTTTTTAAAAATCACTTTTACAAATTTAGTAACGGTCTGTTTTTGTTGTTTTTCTAACTCAAACCACAATTATTTCGAATAATTTCCAACTCCACTATAAAATTTGTACAAATGCGCATCACTCGCCAATTATTAACATTGAACGCAAGGTTGAAGGTGGGTGTTGTAAACACACACTGGCGATCAGTAAAACAATTTTTACTCACTCAGTAACAGAAATTCAATCAAGTTTTTACTAGTGAGTAAACTAATTTAACAGAAAGTTTTTTTTTGTTTCACAATGTTATTATCAAATAAAGCAAGTCATTACTCGCGAGTTTAAAATCAGGTTTAAGGATGTATGTTATAAAGCTAGTTTAACTGACGAGTAAACAATCTATGAAACAATTTTTACTGACTGAGATGAGTTGATGTCCGGAGCGCTCGGCGTTCGATTATGCGCACTCTTGATGACGTCACAAATATTAAAACAAGTTTGATTGGTCATTTTATGTTGTCTCAATATTTTGACAAACTCGAATGAGATGAGTTGATGTCCGGAGCGCTCGGCGTTCCATTATGCGCACTCTTGATGACGTCACAACTACTAAGACACGATTGATCATTTCTTGTTGTCTCAACATTTTGACAAGCTCGAATGAGGTGAGTTGATGTGTGGAGCGCTTGGCGTTCCATTTTGCGCACTCTTGATGACGTCACAAATACTAAAACAAGTTTGATTGATCTTTTCGTGTTGTCTCAATATTTTGACAAACTCGACTGAGATGAGTTGATGTCCGGAGCGCTCGGCGTTCGATTATGCGCACTCTTGATGACGTCACAAATATTAAAACAAGTTTGATTGGTCATTTTATGTTGTCTCAATATTTTGACAAACTCGAATGAGATGAGTTGATGTCCGGAGCGCTCGGCGTTCCATTATGCGCACTCTTGATGACGTCACAACTACTAAGACACGATTGATCATTTCTTGTTGTCTCAACATTTTGACAAGCTCGAATGAGGTGAGTTGATGTGTGGAGCGCTTAGCGTTCCATTTTGCGCACTCTTGATGACGTCACAAATACTAAAACAAGTTTGATTGATCTTTTCGTGTTGTCTCAATATTTTGACAAACTCGAATGAGATGAGTTTAAGTCCGGAGCGCTCGGCGAGCCATTGTGCGCACTCTTGATGACGTCACAAATACTAAAAACAAGTTTGATTGGGCATTTCGCGTTGTCTCAATATTTTGACAAACTAGAATTAAATGGGTTTATGTCCAGAGCGCTCGGCGTTCCATTATGCGCACTCTTGATCACGTCACAAATACTAAAACAAGTTTTATTGATCATTTCGTGTTGTCTCAATATTTTGACAAACTCGAATGAGATGAGTTGATGTCCGGAGCGCTTGGCGTTCCATTTTGCGCACTCTTGATGACGTCACAAATACTAAAACAAGTTTGATTGATCTTTTCGTGTTGTCTCAATATTTTGACAAACTCGAATGAGATGAGTTTAAGTCCGGAGCGCTCGGCGAGCCATTGTGCGCACTCTTGATGACGTCACAAATACTAAAAACAAGTTTGATTGGGCATTTCGCGTTGTCTCAATATTTTGACAAACTAGAATTAAATGGGTTTATGTCCAGAGCGCTCGGCGTTCCATTATGCGCACTCTTGATCACGTCACAAATACTAAAACAAGTTTTATTGATCATTTCGTGTTGTCTCAATATTTTGACAAACTCGAATGAGATGAGTTGATGTCCGGAGCGCTTGGCGTTCCATTTTGCGCACTCTTGATGACGTCACAAATACTAAAACAAGTTTGATTGATCTTTTCGTGTTGTCTCAATATTTTGACAAACTCGAATGAGATGGGTTTATGTCCAGAGAGGTCGGGATACCATTATGCGCACTCTTGATGACCTCACAATTACTAAAACACGTTTGATTGGTAATTTCGTGTTTCAAAACATTTTAAGGCCAGATTGTACAAGTCACCCTCAAAGTCAGGTTCAGCTATACTCGACTGGTACTTGAACCCGCCCATAAGAATCGCAGCAAAATGCGATGGGCTAATGTCCAGAGCAACGAGTCAGTATATTTCATCTGGAGAAACCCTCCTGTTTTCCATTTTTGGCTTCCATTTTTAGCTGTGGGTACCTTAAAAATGGCGGCGATGTCCGATTGAATTGATGTCACTTGACGTCTTGCGTCAAATTGAAGAGTTGTGATTCGCCAATTGATGTGCCCTGACGAGGAAATTACGTGATAGGTATTTTAAAGATGGCAGACTTCTGGCCTAAAAAACGAAACCGTTTTTAGGTAAATATCGGCATTTGTTTCTTAGGTCATGATATTCACATATTGATGACGTCACAAATACTAGTACACGCTTGATTGGTTATTTCGAGTTTTCACGATATTTTAACAAACACAAGTGAGATGGGTTTATGTCCAGAGCGCTCGACGTGCCTTTATGCGCACTCTCGATGACGTCACAAATACTAAGACACGTTTGATTGGTCATTTCGTAGTTTGTATATACTGTCTCAATTTTTAATAAACTAGAACGAGATGGATTTATGTCCAAAGCGCTCAGGGGGTCGTAACATACAGCGGAACGGAACGGAGCGGAAATGTCAATAACGTCAGCACACATGTCAATTCCTATTTTAGCTTTTTTCTGATTGGCTTAAATTCAACTACGTCACATACAGCGGAACGAAGCGGAGCTGAACGGACCAGAAATGTCATTAACGTCATTATACATGTTAATAACGTCATTACACATGTCAATTACGATTTTAGGTTTTATCTGATTGGTTTAAATTCAACTGTCAAATTACGCTCCGTTCCGCTTTTAATCAAATTCCGCTGTATGTGACGTCGCCCTCAGAATGCCATTATGCGCACTCTTGATGACGTCACAAATACTAAGACTCGTTTGTTTGATCTGATTGATGCCCGTGTGATTGGTGGAAAATACTGAAAAATCAGCTGATAGCCAGATAGCAGATTTAACCGGTAGATACACTGGTTGACTGGTTAAATCTGGTGAAAATTTAAAACAAAACTAGATACCCTCTACTAACCATTGCGACGTCATTCAGATTACTATCAACTGTGTTCCATGCCGCTTGTACAACTCAGATCTTTTACTGCAAAATGTTCTTATTTGTACCTAAGAAGATCAAAAATATTCCGATGCTACATATTAGTCTTGTGAAGTATATCATATTCTGTACGTTGAAAGCATAATTCCTCTGGGACTAAGATTTTCTTAGGAAATTTAAATATTTGTTTTTTTTTTATTTTTCACATATTCAAGTTTTAATGGTAGTTCCGGCCTACCTTGGCAAATAATCCCCGCATGTTCCCAGTTTTAAATCATTATAGTTCAACAAAGGCACAACACACAGTTATAATGTTAATAGATTATCGGCAATTTGCGTGACTGCCCGATAAAAATGTCGTATTGTTCTTTCTTCTACCCCAACACGCAACGTTGCCGATTCCATTAATAACTTCAGCTTTTAGAAAGCGAAAACAAGAATATCAATTTTCACAATTTGCATATCGTTTGTGAAAATTAAGAAGTCTTGTTCTTCCTCCGGTTTCACGTGGTCCATCGAAGCGTCACGAACATTGTGACGTCACTGTTAAACAAATCAAGGCAAATCGTCTAATTTTATTATAATATTCATATCGGTGCTAAAATAACTCTAATCGAAAGCTTCTTTGTAGACACGTTTTCTCTTGTCTAAAATAGCGTATGATTACATAAAAAAATCCAATGTTTCAGTTTTCCAAAATCATCATCATCAGTTTTTTTTTCCGTCTGAGCCAAGTGAGGAGTAACTTTTCTGTAGTGAGATGACACTATATTAAAATATCTAAATTTTTACTAAACTGGACAATTTTGATTACTGGACAACTGTAACCCTAAAATGAGAAACTATTAGAAAGTTTTGGCTTTTTTTTACTTTTTTTCAATTAAGCACATTCCCTCTATCTAACGCCTCTAGCACCGCTATTCGAGCAAGTTCAGTAAACTTTTGCTAATTGAATTAATTATCGGCGTCGAAAATTCCAGCAGGAAGGAAAACGCTGCAGACAAAACGTAAGGGACAATGTTTATATAAGTTAATTGGAAGCTGGAAGATTGGCTTTTAGCCCCTGCTCCTGCTGCGCCAATTTGCGAAGTTGCCCTTATTCTCCTGCTTTACTAATTATTATTGGATTAACTTAAATTACCAGAGAATGAGAATTAAAAAAAAAGGAAAAAATAATCTAATAAAATGAATTGCATCTATAACTCATTCACTTATTTTTGACATCTCGCGTTGCCTTCGAAATATTTGTTTATATCTACCTCCTTCCAACACATGTTGAGCCTGTACGCTAGAAATATCAAAATCAGATTTCCAACGCGTACTTTTTGTTAATAATAATTAATAAGTGAATCTTATATTTTCCTATAGTGGTTATATTTTGGCCATTTTCTTAATTTTATTAAAACTACATTTTTTTTTCAAGCGAACTATTTGTTTTCTCCATATGCGCACCTAAAGTGGGCTTTCTAATCCTGATACCAAGAAAGTAGCAAAAAAAAGTCCTAGGCAGTAAAAGTAAAGTCAAAAGTCACCGCTACTGTCATGGTGGCGCATATAGTAACGATTTTTATTCACCAAAATTATTTGAATACTAGATGACACGATAGGCCGATCTGAGTGTATTGCCATCATTACATTCTTATTGGAAAAACAAAGGATAGGAATACTCTCAGAGCGCTCCGATGTGAGTTCGTCTGTTAAATCTCATGCGCGTCATCATATTTATCTGACAATGTCATTTTTATTACTTTAGTATTGATAATAATGCTATAAATTTTTAGTTTACCATAATTTATCTAAACCACCTAAACCATTGGTTATGATTTTATACAATTAAAACCATTGAACATTGAAAATCACCATTCTAACACATTCTATTTATTTTACAAAGAATATACACCACTAAATGGGTAAGTACCTACCTAGACCCGCTTAAAGAGGATGAGAGAAAATTGCAAAACTGAACCACTCTGACATAGACTTCTTATTTCCTGCTTGCTTAAAAAAATAGTATATGTTACTCGGAGTTAAAGGCCTTTTGGTGCTTCGCCCAATTGCAGGCCTCAGCTTCGCTTGTCGTACTTGTTTCGTTTAAAAGAAAGGGTCACTGGAATCAGCCACTGAACCCTTACCCTAAAATATTAAAAATATACCCAAGAAACTTAAGTATAAGTTTGCTACATCTCTACGTTGTAATTGATAAATTGAGCCGAGGACTCCGGACATAATGCCATCTCACAATATTTTAACAAGATGGAGGGAGATGGACGTTGTTCGTAATGGGTGACAGGTTTAGTGGGTTGTGACAGGAAGTATGTCCATCCTTTATTAACTCATTAAGAAGTTAAAGATACAAACAGTCTCAGCAGGGAGCACTACAGCTGTCAGCTGTCACATAAACAAAAACGCTTTAAAAAAATAATAAAAATAGGAGAATATAAAAAATATAAAATAAGATTAGTGTAATAGTGTTCCTATTTTTTATTTTTTTAATAATTTTTGAGTAAATTCACATTTTGTACAAAAATAGCAAGGTTGTGAAGATAAGAATTGAGTCACTGAGCAAGCTTGTGTTAAGTGAAATGTGAATAGTGTGACTGTGATTCCTATTGTTGGATTGGTAAGTTTTAATACAAAATTAATATTATATTACAATTAATTATTTTATTGTTTTGTTGGAATTACAACCAGCCTGGTTTGATTAATAGTATACACTATATAAGTAGATAATTATACCAAAGTATTTACCTACTCATAACACTATTACCTACCTACATTATAATGTGTAATATTCACTAGATGTTTCATCATTTTTCCAATACTAATCACAGTTCTATACTTCATCCTGCCTTCAGTTGCATACTTTTTAGAAACCATGATCCAGATTGGGTTTATCACTATCGAGTGATTTTCAACCAATCAGATCGACAATCCTGTTTTCAAGCAGCACTCCAGTTGGCTTAAAAACCACGGTAGGGTTCAATGTGACTGAGGATCATTATTTTCAAAAGGTATTTTTATCTTTAAAATCTAAGCAGTAAGGCTGATATGATAGTTCAGCTTCAGTTAACCTGGATCTATAGGCCCACTGGGCATCATAACATGAGCATAGCTATGATGTTGGGTGTCTTACAGCTATTCAAGCCCTAAGCAAAAGCATAAGATTGAAAAAGGGCTAAAATTTTCAAATTTGTAGAAGGCATTTGCCATGGTTATGCCACCATCAGTTGTAGTAGTTGTGTTAATTAGCTGTTTTTGTTCCAGAGTTTATATTTCATTTGCTTTCCTAGTACATAGAATCTAAGGGATAAGCCAAGCAATAAGCACAACAATAATGTGGTGTTCAATAGAAAAAAATCATCAAGTTGTTAGTCAAAATAGCACAAGTATTACCTTGTTGGTTAATCGATAGTCTGTTCATACTTTTCCCTTGGCATTTCCCAGTTAAACTGATGACTTTACTCTCTTTCCATTAAATATTCAATTGTAATTAACTAAGTGTTTCCAAAATATTCTCGTTTCTTCTTCTCAGCTCTCTTCCAAATAATTCTAATTCTTATGTCATGCCTTGAATGTGGGATGGGGTTATTTGTCGGCCTTTGCTGCCAAAGATTTGCAATTTCATCAACAGATTGATGGATAGTGCTTTTGACTGTATACTAGTTAACAGATATTTGGATAAGATCTTAGCCAGTTATTTGGCCAATTTACCTTTGGGCAAAAAAAAATTATATTTATTTATCTAGTTTATAATCCTTTCCATTTTGTTTCAGTTGCAAAGTGAGTAATCAAAATATATGCTAAAACTGCATGTTAAAAGGTACAGAAAATGGGGAGACGAAGCAAAAAGAATGCAAAAGTATTGTCGGGTAAGATAAAATAATGCTCACTGCAGTACTGCCAAACTTTTCAATCTCAAATTTGTGCTTATACCAGATCAACCATTTTAATGAAAAGTGTATTAATTTAATGTTAGTCTATGGGAAATTTTTCTTTTTCTTTTGCAAAATCTTCACTTTTTTTTCTCAGCTGCCAAGGCTCTTACATTCAACAATGTTGAAGACCGAACAAAGCCCACTAGGAGTCCTGTGGTCATTCGACCACAGACTTTTGAGAGCATAGCGAATTACATGCTGCAACTTTCGGCTCCCCATAGAAAAGTGTTTCTGACAGTGAAAGAGTACCCAGTGAGCGAGGCACTGCCAGCACACGTGCGCACGAAGAGAACTCCAACGCATTTAGTTATATTTTGTATAAAGTAAGTGTGTTTATATTCAAGTTATTTGTTTTGTCATCCAGTTAGCTGTTTTGTTGTTCTGGAAAAGAAATAAGTAGTCTTTATTAAGACAACAAAGAATTGTTAGATTTGTGCTTCCCCTAATGCATCTAAGAAGCTTCTTTCACATTTGCAATTTCCTTTCAGGCTCATGTTAACTGACCATTTCAATCCATTAGCAATAATCCAAATAAACAAGGCCTACGACCAAGTGGAAAAGTTAGTGATAGTATGGAAGGCATTAATTCAAGATCTCAGCATTTTAAGACTGATCGTAGTCGGTTCAATCTCACCGGCTACCTCTTTGTTTCATAACATTTTAGAGATACTGACGGAGGTAACAATAAGTCGTTATTTAACATAATAAGATTGTGAACTGTTTGGTAATTTTATTGACGCCATTTTGTCTGAATTAACAGAACCCGCACTTGGAAAGTTACATTGGGCCCATTACTTATTCTGTTTGGCCTTACAAGGAAATCGTCCACTTGTATGATTGCAATTCGCTTATGGAACAATTTCAGGACGCTTTACAGGAGCGTGGCGAAGTAGCTTTTATCAATCGTGAATTTTCAGGTATGTAAAATAAGTGCGGAAAGTGGCGCTTTACCTGTTCCGCACGTGTTAGATACAACAATTTTCTAAGAGGCGCATGCGTATTAACTTTCTAATCTTTAATTTCAATAGTAGACTATGTCACTAGGAGTAAAAGAGGATCTTCTCTTGCTGAGCTCAGAGATTGACGGTCGAAGCGAAGCTGAGGCCTGCAACTGGGCGAAGCAAAAAAAGCCCTTTTACTCCGAGTAACATATACTATTTTTTTTTCAAGCATGCAGGAAATAAGAAGTCTATTTCAGAGTGATTCAGTTTTGCAATTTTCTCTCATCCTCTTTAAGCGGGTCTAGGTAGGTACTTACCCATTTAGTGGTGTACATAAATAGAATGTGTTAGAACGGTGGTTTTAAATTTTCAATGGTTTAGGTAAATTGCGGTAAACTTAATATTTGTAGCATTATTATCAATACTAAATTAATAAAAGTCACATTGACATATAAATATGATGACGCGCATGACATTTAACAGACGAACTCACATCGGAGCGCTCTGAGAGTATTCCTATCCTTTGTTTTTTCAATAAGAATGTAATGATGGCAATACACTCAGATTGGTCTATGTAGTGTGCAAATAATTTTGTTGAATGAAAATCGTTTATATATGCGCCACTGTGACAGTAGCGGTGACTTTTGACTTTACTGCCTAGGATTTTTTTGCTACTTTTTTGGTCTCAGGATTAGAAAGCCCACTTTAGGTGTGCCTATGGAGAAAACAAATGACGTACTTTTAGTCCGCTTGAAAAAGAATTGGTATTAGCATGTGGTAATAGTAGATTATGTCACTAGGAGTAAAAGTGGGTCTTTTCGTGCTGAGCCCAGAGATTGACGGCCGAAGCGAAGCTGAGGCCTGCAACTGGGCGAAGCACAAAAAGACCTTTTACTCCGAGTAACATATACTATTTTTTTTTCAACCATGCAAGAAATAAGAAATCTATTTAAAAGTGGTTCAGTTTTGCAATTTTCTCTCATCCTCTTTAAGCGGGCCTAGGTACTTACCCAATTGTGAATATTATAAGTAAAATACATAGAATATGTTAGAATGGTGGTTTTCAATGTTCAATGGTTTTAATGTATTAAATAATAACCAATGATTTTTCGACCTAAACTAAGAATTTGTAGCATTATTTTCAATACTAAATTAATAAATGTCACATTGACAGATAAATATGATGGACGATAATAACGGTTTCGGATGGTGACTGGTCGGTCTTGAGTGCTCTGAGAGTATTTCTGTCCTTTGTTTTTTCAACAAGAATGTAAAGATGGCAATACACTCAGATCGGTTTATCTGGTGTCATCTATTATTAAAATAATTTTGGTGAATGAAAATCGTTTATATATGCGCCACCATGACACTAGCGGTGACTTTTGACTTTACTTTTACTGCCTAGGACTTTTTTGCTACTTTTTTGGTCTCAGGATTTGAAAGCCCACTTTAGGTGTGCGTATGGAGAAAACAAATGACGTACTTTTAGTCCGCTTGAAAAAAAAAATGTTTATTAGCTATAAAGTGTGGTATAGGTATTTTCGCACTTGTGGTCTTCTGTAAGTTTATTTAAATTTTAGCGTGCGGTAAACATTATTACATTACGCCAGTTAAGAATATATCAAGCTTGTGGTAAAAATCTTTCAACTCACACACGTTGGTTAAATTCACTTTTCCTTCTGCGAATAGGAAATAGAATTTAGAAAATATTGATTTTTCTCTTTTTTTTATTTGTAGCTAATTCGGCGACTTCTGACATGATGATTTACTGCGCCAGCTGGAGGGACATCCACGACGCCCTTACCCTCAGCTTCGTCAGTTGTATTTACACTACAAATAGCCCAACCGCCAAGTACATATCAATTTTTGGATCTAAGTTCAAGAAAGTTTTTCAGAGGTTCTTAAATAACGGTAAGTAATGTGTCTTTTTCTACTTTTAATTACGTTAGTTTTTATTTATGTTTTATTTATGTAGTTTTTTATTATTATTATTATTGACGTTTTGCCCAACGAGGGTGGTACCAGCGCAAAACGGGCACTTTTAATTCTGCCCGTCCTAAATTGCCACTTTTAATAGAAACTGGGTAAAAAATTACGAAACATTTTGCGTTACTTTTTGCCCTTTCTTCGTTGTTGATACATAAGTGAAGGGGCGGGGTAGTGAGAAGAAAAACACAGTTGTTAGTTTTCGTCTATCTCTTATATCCGGGGGGCCACAAAAGTTTTTGTTTCACATTTTTTGACAATTTGTATTTTGTACTTTTCTCACATTTCAATCTGTAGATTCCACATTTTTGCAGCAAAAATCTGAAAAAATTTACACATACGGGCTCTCGTTTGGACCTCTTTTTAGCAATTTCCACATTCCTGTGGTGTTATGCTTAAGCTCTTTTTTTACTACTTTTTTTCGTTATATTTGATAGCGATTGGTGCTAGTTCGATCCGCACTTAGACAGGGGGCTATAGACCTCCTTTGGTATCTTCTATGACGTGTTTCGCAGACACGAAGGCTTGTCTCTTTCGCTCCTTTACAGTTTTACTTACCAATTACCTCGTCCCAGTATAGGTCTATGAGTGCTCTGCTGTCGTTAGGAGTTATATTTACATTTTCAGTAGGTTTAGGTTTATTTGTTTGACCACAAAATACAAAACATGTATGTGTAGCAAGTCAGTAAAAAAACATTAATAGTAAATAACAAAGTAGGTAAAACTAAGACATACTACAGTAGTTATGAGACGTTAGACCAATTGACACAAAATATATAAAGACACAGGAGCCACATCCATAGCAAACAAAAGACGTTTTAGAACCGGTGTACAAGGAATTCCTCCACACTGTAAAAGCTGTTTGATTAGAAAAATCTTTTTAGTTTGATTTTAAATTCTGTAGCGTTCAGGGTTCTGACGCTGGCAGGTAGTCTGTTAAACAAGCTCAAATCCAGGGAGTTTCTCATAGATTTTGAGAGCCTGTATCTAGGCAGCCTAAGATGTTCTGCATTCCTTGTATTAAAATCATGTATATCAGACTGCTGACTGTACCTTGACCTGTTCTGATGGATCTCGAGCAAGGTAAAATATATATAAGCCGATGGCACAGTCATAATGTGCAGATTCAGAAAATGGTCCCTACAGGACTCTCTACACCCGAGGCCAAGCAACACTCTTACAGCCCTCTTCTGCATCCTGAACACTCTCAAAGCGTGTCCAGAACCACCCCAGACGGTAATTCCATAAAGGAATCTTGAATGGAATAAAGCAAAATAGGCAGTTCTCAGTACATAAATGTCGAGAGAACCACGAAGACATCTCAATGCGAACAATGCCGATGACAGGCGATTGCAGAGAGCATCTATCTGGGGGCCCCAGCTCAGCCTATCATCAATACAAATTCCCAGCAACGTAACACTGTCACCCCTAGCTTCCGCTGTCGACAGCGTCAATCTTTGAGTTTTGCTCTCATTAAGAAATAACCCGTGGGCAGAAAACCAATTCTTCGCTCGAGTTTCAGCAAACGAACTAGCACTTGCTAACTCAGGCAGAGATGAGCTTTTTGTTATAATGGTGGTATCATCAGCAAACAATCTACAGTCTGCCGGATCAACATATTTTGGAAGATCATTTACATATATGAGAAAGAGCAAAGGTCCTAAGACAGATCCCTGAGGCACACCAAACCTCAAGGGCAATGTCGATGAACTTAATCCGTTCATATGCACAGATTGACAACGATCCTGTAGATAAGACATAAAAAACCGTAGTGTATGGGCCGAGACGCCAGTTCTGGAAAGCTTACCTGCCAGCAAATCGTGACTAATACAATCAAATGCCTTAGACACATTGAACAGGGAAAGAGCAATCCTATCACCATTCTCGAAAGCGTCAACAACAACATCAACAACGGAGCGGACAGCCTGCGAGGTGGACCTCCCCGGCAGAAATCCCCACTGCCTGTCATCAAAAAAAGAAATTTCCAGCAGGTAGTTCAATAAAATGTCCTTTAGCACAATTTCGAAAATTTTTCCAAATAAGGGGATTATCGAAATCGGACGATAGTTGTTTACATCCTTCTTATCTCCTTTTTTATGAAGAGGGTGCACTTTAGAATGCTTAAGTGCATCGGGAAAAACTGAGGAAACTATACAACTGTTAAATAAATGTGTTAAAAGAGGAACAAGAATACTAGATGATTGTTTAACGATCTTACTGTTTATGTTGTACACATCTAAACATTTTGAATTCTTCAACGTCAACAAGGCACGGAACACCGTTTCTTCGGAGATAACTGGTAAGTCAAAAGAACAATCAGGAGGGACCCGAAACGGTTCAAGGCGCAAAAAATCGGGGCCAAAGTCCAAATTTGAGATCTGTGATTTCAACTGATCCGCCGCTGCCGCAAAGTGACAATTAAACTCCTCGGGGGCAATTTCAATAGTGTGGCTAGGAGCAGGTTTGTTCAATTCAGAATTTATGAGTCTCCAAGAATCCTTGGTTTTATTATAAGAGTTTACAATAAAGTGTCCGTATGCAGCTCTCTTCGTCGAGTGAACCTTTTTTTTATAACCTTTTTGCAGACGTTTGTAAATAATAGTGCATTCACTATCATTCTTCCTATCGCAAAACATTTTTAAGGTAAACAAGAGATTCCGTCTTTCACGGAGTGAGTCATTGTACCAGTTTACAGGGGCTTCTCTATTAGTACAATTTGAGGTGGACTGTTTGAAAGGAAAATGCTTAACGATTAAGTCAGCATACACATTGCATAGCAAAGTGGACAAATAATTCGGATCCGAGGAAGGAAAAAAGGAACGCCAGTCCAATGCACTCAGTGACAAAACGAATCGAGAAATGTTTTTGTCGGTGAATCTTCTGGAAAAGACTGTGTTGGGCGAGGAAAATGGACGCAAGACAGTCATCGATTGCGCCCTATGATCAGATAGACACGGGTCAAAAACAGTTACTTCACACTCATGCTCAGGGACATTAGTAATGACATTGTCCAAGCAGGTTGATGAATGCGAAGTCACCCTGGTAGGCTCACTTACGCATAAACGCAGACCATAAGAATTTATAGTACAGTTGAAAATTGAGAGATTCAACGAACTTGAGAGAAAGTCGATGTTAAAATCACCGACGATTATCAGTTCACATTGGAGCTCAGAGAGATAATCAAGAAGCTCCTCAAATGTCTCAATAAAGACATCAAAATTAGAAAGGCAAGACCTATATACGCAAATTAAAATAATATTAAGAGTTTTGATTTTTACGGCACAAAATTCAGAAATTCGTTCTATACAGAATTTAGATACGTCTAGTTGGTCGCACTGCGGCAACACGTTGGAGAAGATACAGACACCGCCATGTTTACCACGGGCCCTTGCGTAATGACCAACCAGTGAGTATCCGTATATGTTAATATAATTTAAAAAATCGCTATCAAGCCAATGTTCTGAAAAACAGAGAAAATCAATGTTTTTGCCGTCTAAAAAAACGTTCAGTTCATTAACCTTATTTGAAAGAGACTGAACATTCAAGTGCAAGAAAGACAAGGATCGAATGGGGGATGTGGTTCCCTTACATTTAACTGACATATTATTACAAACTAAACCGTCGTAAGTCATAGCAGATTTAGATTTTAGTCAGTTTGAATCAACTGTTGGTCTTAGGGCATGTGCTCCTTTGGGATGATAAAATCTATTCACATGCGTTCCGGCAGGCCAAAGAGCAGGATCCAATGCTCTGAGATAATTGTCTTGGCTTATCGTCACTTTAAATGACGAGTAGTATTTTGGATACTTTGATAGGAGCTGTTCACACTCCACTTCCGGGAAAAGAGATTTTAAAAATTCCGTCAACGTGTGTACACTAGTATCTGGATGGAGCTTGTAGACATGGAGAAAAGCCAGACCTGGAGCAGCCTGAACGCCGAGTCCCTGAGAAGATCCGACCACGACGCTCCTACGTTTGCCGCGCCCTCGTAGCTCAGAAGGTCTGTCCTTGTCCGATACTTCAGCCGTATGTCCTCGATATCTGGGCAAAAAATCACCCGTATGCGCTGCGGGTCGCCCACCAGAGCTGGAACCATCATCATCCGAGGCAAGGGCCGCAGCAGCGTTGAAAGGACTGCCACGTGCGGCGCCACTCGTCGACATTGGTGAGCTGCGCACCAGATGGCCATCACACCCGACAGGGGGGGCGATTAAATGCGGAGGCTCCTCGGCAGTATTCTGCACCAAAGTTTGCCTACCGAGTCTTTGTGATACTTGATTTTGTAGATTTTGTTTTTGTTGTCGCTGAGATTTTTTCGTAGAATTGACGCACCAGTGGTCATTTTCGGTAACGGTTTAGGGCTCTTCAAAAGAGTAATTTGATCCCTTAAAGACTCAATTAACTCACCTTGGGTCTTTATCACTACATCCTTTTCAGAGACAAGCTTGTCTCTCTCGTCAAGAAGTTTTCTTAGGTAGACAATTTCAACATGCAATGCATCGTTCTGAATGACGGTTTCAGCACTATCACTGCATGTAGACTCGTCAAGGTCGACCGAAGGCTCACAACATTTTATAAATTTACCTTCCACTATGGTTTCAACGATTTTAATATACTTTAAGCAACCGGGGTGCAATAATGAACCACAAATCACACACTTTACACCACTCACGGGGGTAGATTTGCAACGCCGGCAAGCCTTACTTGGAGGTAAACTTGACACGTCCACATCGGTCGGCGCCATTTTATCTCTTCTAAACATGCGAATGTTTGTAGTCAGCGATTTTGTCAACCGTTTCTCTATTCGTTGCGTTTTCCGGTTCCGGTAGTTGATTGTTTAAGAGAAGCGTTATCAGTGTTTCTTAGGCAGTGTTAGTATTGATGAGTATAATTCATTAGAACATTAAAAGTCATTCCGTATAGTCATTCCTGACTATACACTCCGTGAGCTCCGCGTCACCTATGTTTACGAAAACACCGGCGCGCGAATAAATGAGGTGACTGTCAAAAAAGCAATACAAAGATTTCGTAGCGTGATGAAAGCAGGCCGAATTGTTGGTCGAAAGACGTTCGATGTTGATGATATTACTTTTGTTAGAAATGTAAATATGTAAAATTTTCGATCTATATTTTTTCACCTTAAATCTCTTTCTTCCGCAGTGGTGGAAACCAAGCCCTTAGTTCCCAGTGTAGGTCAGGCAATTTGCTGTCACTGAGTCATATTAGTGAGTCACATAGTCACTGAATTCAGTTTCACTAAATTAATCACAGACTAGCGCGTATAAACCGACACTACTTCAGGAGCGTGCGTCTCATACATGCTGTCGGTCACGCCGCCAAATTCGAACCAGCCTATTCGAACATCTAGAAGTCACTTTTTGGCTAGAAATTAGTATGTGACCCAAATTGAATTTGGAAGCGAAAGATGTAAATTTTTCAAAATTTTGTTTTGCTGCTCCAATGATTGTGTACACACATAAATCTATCGATTATCGTAGCATATCCAGTTAGTGTGTAATTAGTAAATTGTCTTCTAGATTCTGCACGATCCCCAACCAAAGATTCAACCAAGCGATTGATTCACCTCTTGTTTTCGTTCTGGGAATTTGCAAACGACAACGTTGACCTCACTTTGAACGATATTCAGGCAATCTACGACAAATACGAAGATTTTCGCGTCGCTTTAGCGACCGCTCGGTTCGCTTATTTGTCCATCGAAACCCTTAGCGACGACGAAAGCTCCGACGACAGCCAAAACTCTCAACGCATCAACATCAGGGTGTTCCGTACAAGCGAGCGGCTTCGTAAAGTCTGTTGCGATCCTTCTTATAAAGATAATAAAATTTCGATTTCTGACATCAAAAACAGAAAAACAAAAGGCCCGAGGGTTGAGGACCCGTTTGACGCGTTTCTCCAAAAGGTCATTTACGATGATTGCGATTTCTTATTTAAGTCGGTAGGCAAAGAAGCAGATGAATCGGCAGTTAGACATGACCACGACTATTTGCGTAACACACACGATACTAGTTCGGAGAGTACTGTTTGGGGTAGTGGCGAAGAAGAGTCGCAGATTGCTAAATTACTGAAAGAGTACTTTCAAGAACTTAAGGAAAAACACACTTTAAATGGTAAAAAATGTGACGAATCCAAGGAAGGTGGGCAAGTTCTAGGTGAGAGTTTTCGTAACCAAGTTCCACAAGAAACTTTAGCAAACAAAAATCATGATTTTACTGATGACACAGAGTGCTCCAACAACATTTTGTCAGAGTATCTGGAGACTGGAACAGTGCCTTTATTGCCTGCTAGTTGCCAACAAAAGGCGTGCATTGACGAAACCGCTAGCGGCTTGTGCAACTTGGACGAAAACTCGAATCTTGAATTTAGCAGTACCACTAGCGATATTCGTAGCTATTTCAAACCCCCGAAAGCTGCTGAATGCGCCGAGGGAACTGACTTAGAAAAAGAGACAAATCTTATTAATTCAACTCACAAAGAGGGAGTGGAATCAAATGAATGCCCTACTTCGACTGTTTCACAACCTGACCCATCAAACGTTTCACAACCTGTTAACACTAGTAATCCAAAAGGAGCTATAAGCAAAAACCGTGCCAAAGACTGCGAAATCCAAGAGACTGACAAACTAGAAGAAATTGACTATAAAGACTATAGAAGGCAACTAACGATGCCGCTTTGTGATACAAACAAACCCGAATGTGATAAAATCAATATTTATACTGCTAGAGATAAGTTTAACGAGTTATCTAAAAGAATACCGCTAGAATCTGAAGCGGTGCGCATCACCAGTGATTGGCTTTGCACTTTTAAGGGCTATTTGAAACTCAAGGAAATCCTTCAAAAGCGCAATGTCAAGAAGATTCGATCCAATCTCTTCTCCTTGAATCACATCGACCTTTTGTCCACGCTAATTGGGAAAATGGGTCGCAATATCAGCGCCGCCTCGTGCTATGACAAGGAAGTTTATCAATTTCTGGATTTCCAAACGACGTTGGAGTTGTTGCATTCAGGCGACGGCGTTTATTTTATGAGTCAAGACTGATATTAAAGTGTGATTTCGTTTATTTTGTAGGTTGAGGGTACAGGAGACTGGTAGTCAAAGCGATTATCTAAAAAAAAAAAATACGTTTACGTCACTTAAAAAAATTTTTTGTGAGTTCAATCTTTCCGGTTTTTAAAAGGCAAAATGCTTTTTGTCCTAGCGGCTCTCCATCGTCTAGTCAACCAGTCTCCTGTCGACTGTATTAATAGCCAACTAGCGTCTTAAGCTTATGAGTTTTTACGATTGAAAACATTAAATTAGAGATAAGAGGGCAGCCCTTTGGGGAACAGTGCTTTTGTAAATATGTTGAATACCTTTTGTTGTTATGTTTCTATTGCTATGTTTAAAAATATTTTAAGTTTAGTTCGCACATTCCTGCCCGACCGTTGTCAGTATTTACTTTCATTTGGGCCAAATTTCTCAGGGTTCTCGGGTTTAGAGAATAATTTTATGACGCGGTAAATAAATAATCACAAATTTTTAGTTTAGCCCTAACGACCTTGCGTCAACAGTGAGTTAAATTGCTACAAAACATAAGAAAGTCAACAAATGCGAAATATCCTCTTATGAAATCAAGACTATCAAATTGATCTAAACCCGATTTGAATCTTATATGCCTGACCACTATTGCAGGGTTCAATACTCAGCTTGTCCTGTTACTAAGTATTCGTTTAAATAAGAATTTGTAACGTAGTGGGTGGTTAGTTTATCTAACCCAGTAGTATTCTATACCAAAGTTGACTTGGCCATAAAATATATAGTAATAATTTAATAAAAAGACTGTGTCCATAAATGCCTCAATGCATTTATATTAATTATAGAAACTTTTCTGCGATTATACACTTGTCAATTATGTGATCGACAAGTGGTGATCCTTTGTGATGAAGACTGATGAAGGTTGTGATTACCTTTTTTTAAGAAACCGTTTTTCTCGAAATAATCATTAAATGTAGGTGGATAAGCTTCAAAGTTATAGTTGTTCTCGTATTTTTAGAATCTCCGTTTTCAATAATTTTATACGTTAAGAAAATACTTTAAGTTCCAGATGTTATTATTAGTTATTAGAGTTTAATCAAAACTATTAAAAAAGCCAACGCTTTTGACTCTATTTTCAATAAATATTAACCGTTATTTTTAGTTTTTCTTGTAATCTTAAACCGATAATTGTCTCCTCTAGGTAGGCAGTTTTGATTCCGTCAATTTCCCTGTTAAAACCACTATTCCTTTAACTCGACTACTCATAATGTTTAAACATTTTATTTCCTCTAAGTAAAGGGTATAAATTAGTTGAGCTCTTGCTTGAATAGCAGCCATAGAGCATACAAGCTCCTTCACCATGATATCGACAAAAAGGATCAAATCAGTGTTCATTCGCCATAATACGAGAATCTAGAAAGTAGTCTAACAAAATTGTTTTTTTCACCAAATTAGCGTGAATGGTTATAGTAGGTTCACAAAGTTAAAGGAGAGGTTGTTGATAAGTTTTGATGAAGAAGAGAAGACGGTTTGATGATAACGCCTCGAGTCGGACTTCTTCACATCGTGGTGAATGCGCTTCCATGGCATATGAATAAGAGACTCTTATCACTTTACTTATAGAGGAAATACAGGCGTCCTCTTTCTGTATGCATCTGCTTTGATGTCGTGCCCACAGCAGCGACCACTTTGTCAATTTGTTGTTTTGTAATAATACATTTTTTTTCTACCCAGCAACAGCAGATTTATTATTGGAAAAGTCAACCAAAACGTTTCTACATCTTTCACAAATATCGTTGGGATTCATAGACGCGACTAATCTACACCTAGGGCAACTATGTTTATCACTTTTGTTGACATAAATTTCAACTATTTTATCCTGCAAAGTGCAACCTTTTACGCACACACTCGACACTTGCAGGAGGTCTTCCAAGTCTTTGGCGAATCCAGGACTCCCTAAGAACGGCTAAAAAATTGACAATAATTATTTAAAGTTAATTTCGACTGTAAATCTTTACCTCCAAATACCGATAACCATCATTCTCTCTCAAAGTAACCTCAACATTGCTGCTTAAGGTACTTCCCACCTCGCACACTCTGTTTACTTCCTTTCTAATTTCCAGAACTACTTCCATGGCTTTTTCCACCTCAAAATTACGCCACTCCTCTTGGGGTCTTGGCAATTTGCTAGTGAAAAATGTTGCTTTGTCGAGGTTTTGAGGCAAATGAGCGAAACACTCCTCAACCAGGTGAGGCAAGATGCCTCCGACAGTTTGGGTCACTGTGTAAAAAATCTGGAGCAGAGTGAATTGTGCTGATCTCCTAGAAGGGTCTTTGGCAGGCTGACAATAGAGTCTGTCCTTGATGGAGGTGAAGTATTGCGCGGATATTTCATTGGTGAGGAGGGGTATTAGCGAGGTGTTGATTCGGTGAAAGTCGATGTTTTTTATGTGGGTTTGCGTCTGAAAATACATGAATTCTCTTAATTAGATACCCTGTCATCATCGTGGCAATTTTGACTTATTGGCTGCATATTGACTGGATCGGAACTACTGGGAAATTTAAATGACATATTAACCATTCACTTATTTCTGTCATTTAAACATGGGCCCAAAAACGTGACGTCAGCATAGTGCGGACTTGGGAGCGATAATGACGTCATTATTTCCAGAGCTTCGTAGTCAATAATGTCATTGCTCACGTTGTCATCAGTAATTTTAGTATCAGAGCGCTCTGAGAATATTCCCGCCATTTGTTTTCTTGATAAGAATGTAAGGGCGGAAATAGTGTCAGGGCGCTCTAGAGCGGTCACCCGAAAACACTGTGAATGAATATTTGATTTGACATCTCGATGATTATTCGCGGGCGCGGGTTATTCAGTTTTTTTATGATCGTATTTTAATTTTTGAATCTTTCCGTTGTTGCTGTGATTGTGTTTTGATTTAGTAAAATTACGGGTACACAATGGTAAAAGCAACAAATTAAAGTGGAAGAAAGAAGGCAGACAAATATCCTTTAATTTTTTTTGCACAAAAAGAAAAGATGCTCTTTCACTTAAAATAAGAAACAAGTGGATTCAGCTTTGCCAACGAACTGATACATTCAATCCAGATACCTCGGCAATATGCTCTTTGCATTTTACGGCAAATGATTATGAAAGAGACTTCCAAAATGAACTTTTGAATATGTGTTACATTCGGTATTAAGTACCTAAATTGCTTCTAAGGTGGCTGGCTCTCGCACTAAGGCAATATTTATTGCACGCCGCTTTTACATTGAATTATCAGGACTCACGAGACGCAAGATGCGAATAGAATAGATTCTGTTATCAAGTGTTTTCTAGGCTTCAAGCTTTGCAGGCTGGTATAAACAAAGAAGTCAGCAGTAGCAGACCACTCTTTCTGAAAGTCGCGATATCCTTTTCAACGAAGTGGATTATCTGACACTAACCAGTGAAGCCACTGAGATCTTCAAGCACGAGAACAACATTATTCAATATATTCAGAAAATGTTTCGTAGTATCTAGACATTAAGACAATGTGACTGTAAATTAATATGCTAAGTATAATGGTAAGTATCCCAAACTTGCTTGTGAAGTATTAAATATAGTTGCTTGCAACTCGCTTTTTTGGTTTGCATCAACGTAATAAACCTATCTTTGAAATCATAACTATTTGTTTTATGACTATTTTATATATTATTATATAGATATATTTTATAGATTCATACTGATCAACACTTAAAATGTTATTTGATCTAATAGAGGATAAACAGAAGCACAGCATGTCAAAAAAAACTATGCGTCCGCGGAATAAACTCTTAATGATTTATCTCACCAGAACACTAGTGTGACATCACGCCGCGGGTACAAAAAAAGGGGAATTGGGCCGTCTTGTCAGTCTAGCATCCTTCAAGGACGCTAGACTAACAGGACGGCCCAATTACCTCTTTTTCTGTACCCGCGGTGTGACGTCACATTAATGCTCTGATGAGATATATCATTACGAGTTTAATTCCGCAGATGCATAGCATTTTTACATATGCTGTGATTCTGTTTATCCTGTATTGGTTCAAACAACATTTTAGATGTGTTGATAAGTATGAAAGGGTTTATAAAATAGTAATAATACAAATACTTATGATTTCAAAGGTCGGTTTATTACGTTGATGCAGACCTAAAAACCTAAAAACTAAATTTAATACAACCTAGGCATGTACCAGTTTGGTTGGTACTTAAACTTAAACTTATACGTAGGATATTAATGTCACATTGTCTTGATGTTTAGATACTAGAAGACATTTTCTGAATAGATATAGCTGATAGAGGACATGGAAATTATATGTTCAGATTAGAAGAACGCTTATAGGTATATAGGTATCGTATCTATTGCTATACATCCCATATTCGTATTGAACATTAGGGCGCTACCCATATTATCATATTATTTTAAAATTTATAACATTTTAAAATAATTTTTTTTTACTATTTGTTAACAGATATATTTGTCAATAAAAAATGAAATACCTAAAAATTAAATAATTTCGAAGCGATGCAAGTTTTATGAACCCAGGCTGGGAAACACGTTAGAACAGAAACTAATCAATTAACAATTTCTTTAAACTTTCGTGTCTTGCCTCTCTGGTCATCTTCTACCACCGAAAGCTTTCTTTTTAATTCCCTTTTATATTTGGCCTGTATGTTGTTATAATTGATACGAATTATCACCCTCAATTTACAAAAATCCTGTACAATTTTTGGTGGCACAGAATCGTCTTTCTTCTTTATTTTCAAGGTCAGTTTTTTTCCCCTGGAAGTTCCAGGGCCCTGTTTTATTATACCAGTACCATATTTTTCAAAGTAGAAGTTCCACTTCTTTATTTTAGTAAACCATTCTTCTTTAGGTTTAATAAGACCGCCAAATGATAGTTGTTGGACCCAAGAAGGAATGTTGTAAGAATGTTCACTTTGGATCTTTTAGGTATAATCTCAATACCCAGCTATGTGTTCTAAAGCATCACCTGTTATTTCGGGTAGTGATTGTTCTCCAGTTGTTGATGTGGGTGATATCACGGATTCAGTGAAGGAGAACGAACTGCTTGAATGTGAATTGTTATTTTCTATGAGTAACTTTGATGGTGTAGAGGAAATAAGGTTCACTTTTTTTAATATTTTAGGTGTAATGTACTCTTCATTGGCCAAATCTTCAGTGTTAACCTTCGCTTCTAATATTCCCGAGTTTTTGCCCAGGATGATCATTCTTATTCGGTAGACGGCTTCTAGTGGGCTGGGATGTTCATTTGGTCCTCGACTCCGAATCTGGAAAAAAAAGTTTTCAAGCCCATCTTGATTTAATTTATGAGTACATATGTATTGGATATCATAAAGATTTTTCATGTCTTTGAATAACATTTGCAGCGCTTTCATCGAAATGACCATTCCCTTGTCAAATATCTGTAAATGGTTTCTTCCTATTACTCGCATGGAAATAATCATGTCACTCATTTTTTGTAAATGTTCATCTTGGGTATCTAAATCTACGCCATATGCATTTTTGGAAGGAACTGATCCGTATTTCACGTAGCTATTAAATATATCAAACCACTTATTCACGTCTCCAATGAAATTGCCTAGATCTGTTGCCATCTCTTTATCAGGTCCTGGTGTATACCAAATTAGTGCAGAAGATACACTATGAGAAAAAAGTTGAGCGGCCACTTTAACAACTTGTCTTTTACTCTTTTCACAATCAATGTGGCCTTGATTGATCTTCCAACAAGGATTAACCTCTGTATTAGTTAAATCTATTAAAGCCTGAAGGGGCTGTTTTGTAATAAAAGTTCCTTCTTTTAACAAAACCCCGGCATCTAGTAACCAATTTCGAATCAGCTTTAATAGATGAGGAGCATCCGCAAACATATATACATTGGAGTCACACATTGGATGCTTGAAAAATGGTGTTTCCATATCAACGTTTAGATCCCTCCATAATCCAACATTTCCACCTCCGCAGTCACTGACACACGCAACAACATTATATGAAATAGTGAAGCGATCCAAAAACCAGTTTTCTGCAATATTGTCACTTCCCACAGACAAATGGCCGAGATTTCGTACCTATATTGTCTGGGGGCGACGTTTAGCAGAGTATCCACCTCATTTCTCTATCAGGCAGAGGAACCATAGACCGGTTTCGCTCTTATTAGAGCTCATCAGTATGGTATACCTCGAACCTGATAGAAAAATAAGTCTGAACGGCAATTGGATCTAAATCTTGCTTAAACGCCTGTATGTGTATGTAAGTGGCGCCATCTGACGACGACAGGTGCTTCCACTAGGGCATGCGAGATGATTGTGAAGCGATCCAAAAACCAGTTTTCTGCAATATTGTCACTTCCCAGACAAATGGCCGAGATTTCGTACCTATATTGATTTAGATCCAATTGCCGTTCGGACTTAGTTTTCTGTCAGGTTCGAGGTATACCATACTGATGAGCTCTAATAAGAGCGAAACAGGTCTATGGTTCCTCTGCCTGATAGAGAAATGAGTATGATACTCTGCTAAACGTCGCCCCAGACAATATAGGTACGAAATCTCGGCCATTTGTCTGTGGGAAGTGACAATATTGCAGAAAACTGGTTTTTGGATCGCTTCACAATCATCTCGCATGCCCTAGTGGAAGCACCTGTCGTCGTTAGATGGCGCCACTTACATTATATGAAATATTGTGCAATTCAGCAATAATATTGAATAATATGTCTTTGGTAACTTTTTGATCAAATGATATGTATACTGGTTGTTTCCATTTGGAAAAAAGGCCTCGAGCTTGAACTACCTGTAGCTGATTGTGTGGTCCTAGAACTTTGTCTTTACATTTATCATATTCTTCTGTGGATTTCACTTTGACCCCATCATACTGCAAGACTACAGTTTTCTCAAAGGAATTAAAATTGTCACCTGCTAATTTCAGCATTAAAAGCACATCTTTTAAAATTCCCTCATTTACTTCTAAACGAGACGCCCAACATTTTAAACTAGAAAGACTTGGCAAGGGATAATTTAAAGTCTTACGAAGATGTAAATAACATTTTTTACTGTAGTACCGCAAAGTAAATGCCACCGCAATTTAGTCGTGCGTCCAGCGTACAGTCTTTTTCTTTGAGAGCAAAGCAATCTGGTTCTTTGTTAAAACCATATTTAAAAGTTTTTCAGCCATAACAGATTTTGTATTTTTATTAACAGCTTGATTGTAAGTTCGCACTTTATAATACTTAAGCATTCTTGTCAATCTTTTTACTTCTAACTTGGAATTAGACTGAAGATGATTATACTTCAGCAACAAATCTTCATATTTTCGTTTATAGTCGGGTTCTGGAGCAAATGAGGTATTTGAAGGTTGTAGGCTCGTCTGTAGAGGAAATGAATTATTTGAGTGCGGAGCAAACGTAGTACTAGGCTGTGGAGTAAATAAATTACTTTGCTCTAGAGCGAATGAGGTACTCGTGGAATGTGGGCTCGGCTGTAGAGGAAATGAGGTACTTGGCTGTGGAGCAAATGAAGTACTTGGCTTGTCTTGATCCCATACTTGAGTATATAAAGGAGCAATTGAAGTTCTTAGCTCTGTATTAAATGATGTACTTGACCTGTCATTATCTGATGAAACATCGGACGTGCTGAAAACATATAAAGAACCCGCTCTGAGAGTATTGCCGAGGAAAACTCGGCAAAGGATCTACGTTCATATCAATTTTTTCTCGAAGTACAGCTCTTTTGGTATAAGAACTTTCTTGTAGTGATTTTTTCAACAGCATTTCATTTGTTTTAGCACTTAAATTTAAAGAAGGAATAGCGGTTTGTTTTTAACAGTCGACGCACAGGTAACCTTAAAAATGAAAATATTACTTAATTTATTTTTTCTACAAACGCGCATTTCTACACGATAATGAGCATTTTAAGGCACTAGTGTCAAAAGTGTTTTACGAAACTCATGCGAAAACTTTCGCATGCGTTCCATACATTTCCTCTTTAACACTTGCATCATATAAATAGGTATTTTATACAAACGCATTAAAAATTCAACTTTTAACACGCTAATGAACAATTATAAAAATAGCATTATAAGGCACTAGTGTTAAAAGTAGGCGACTATTTTATAAAAACTGATAATCCCGAACCAGATCGAAATCAGTTCTTAAACCGACCCGCGGACCAAGCTAATATTGCTCGTGGTTCGTTGCAAGTTGCCTATTAGTGGTGTCTTTAGTGCGTAAGAGCCACCTTAGCAGAAGCAATGTAGTTTTAATGCTTCATTTAAAGCTTACCCAAAAGTTCATTTTCTAAGTCTCTTTCATAATCATTTGCCGTAAAATGCAAAGAACATATTGCTGAGGTATCTGGATTAAATTTATCACTTCGTTGGCAAAGCTGAATCCACTTGCTTCTTATTTTAAGTGAAAGAGCATCTTTTCTTTTTGTGAAACAATGAAAGGATATTTGTTTGCCTTCTTTCTTCCACTTTAATTTGTTGCTTTTACATTCAGCAATAGCACAAATTTGACCAGGCATTGTGTACTACAATTTTACTAATTCACAATACAATATTACAGCAACAAGAAAAATATTCAAACATTTGAAAATGATCATAAAGAAAACCGAATAACCTGCGCCCGCGAATAATCATCGAGATGTCAAATCAAATATTAACAGCGTTTTCAGGTGGCCGCTCTGAGAGTATTCCCATCCTCGAATATTTCCTGAGATAACAGAGGATGGGGATACCTCTCAGAGCGGTCACTCGAAAACGCTATCAAATTATAAATGATGACAGCGACAGCAATGACATTATTGACAGCCGTAATTGCAGGTCCGATGAAGGCCACGAGACCCGGAAAATATGACGTCATTATCGCTCGCAAGTCCGCACTAAGCCTACGTCACGATTTTGGGAACATGTTGTTTAAATGGCAGTGGACCGTCCTGTTCTGTTTACTGTCCTTGAGCGTCCTTGACGTCGCCCTAACGAACCTAACCTCACTTTTCAGCAATTCCAAAAACCACAAATGACATATAATTTGACACATGTCACTTATGACAATTCTGACGATAAGCAAAGCCCGGCCATGTTCCCAGTGGTTATTATAGTATTATTATATTAAATATAAAGTAGTTATATAAGAACACTACAGTATCTATAATGGATATTATACATGGTTCATTTCAAATGGATATTCATCTAGCAGGCTGAGGAATTGACAAATTCTTCATATTCCATCCATGTAAATGTGTCATTTATATGTCAATTTCTCAGCTTACTAGATGAATACCTATTTGAAATGGACTCTATAAATGTTTATAAATAAGGGGTCAAGTAACTTCGCTCTTGCCGCCATTTTGATGTGTCCCATGGCTAAAAACGGGAACAAAACTGATTGAATGATAAACCGTTCCTCATGAATTTGACCGGTAATTTCTCAAATGAAAAATTGTCTTACGACCTTAGAGGTCTGGTTTTGCATGTGTGTTCAGTACCTTTTCGAAGAATTGTAGAAGTAAATGCAGGACATGTCTATCGGCGAATCCCAAGTGCTTGCTATCGGTTTCGTCTAACTCGTAATCGAACAAAGCCGCGACCGCAAAGCGCAAAACGCTTCTGATCTTTTGGACTTCGTCTTTGGCTCGGTCTAGGATGGTGTCGCCCACTGAGGCTTGGGCGACTTGGTTGGCATGACATGCTACCCACCATCTGTACAAATACAAATTTATCTAAAACGAGCAATAAATAATAAGATGCCGCCGCACTTCGTGACAGAGCGGAATAGTTGAAGAAATGAATTAATTCGTCGAAACGAAAACGTTATAGACAAAAAACACTAAGCGCACCTGAGAACATCCACGCCATATGCCTTTTGTCCTTTCGCTCCGCATACTACGTCAACAGGGTCAACAACGTTACCCAGAGATTTTGACATTTTCACACCGTTCTTGTCTACGGCGAAGCCGTGCACGAAAATACTTTTATAAGGGGCGCACCTCCTTAAAGCTACAGAAGTTATTAGGCTTGATTGGAACCAGCCTTGAAACTGATCGATTCCCTCAAGGTACAAATCGGCTTGTTGGTTCCCTTTGAGAACGTGAGACCAGGAGATGCCGCTGTCGAACCATATGTCCAGTATATCCTATATTAACATTCTTCTGGTAGCAATCCCAAACATGCTTATTCTTCTTGGTCGAAGAATATATAAACATGTAGAAAATTCCATGTAAACTCACCTCTCCTTTTGAATATTCTGTGAAACGTGTAGAGTATTCCGGAGGTAACAGCTCTTCGACAGGCAGCTTCCACCATAAATCAGTGTCGCCACTTTGAAGTTTAGCACATAAATGATCGACAATTTTTCTGAAAAAAAAAATCAATTCTTTAGCCTATAATCTACGTAGTAGACATGCTTTGTGCACCCACTTTGGAAAACTTTATGGTTAAGAATAATTTGTGTAAATATTTTTAAAAATTCGTTTTTGACAAACCTGCCAAATTTAGCTCTCAATACAATAGACTAACAAGAGACATTTGATACGAAGGTTTAAAAAAAAACAGTTTTTTTCTTCTTGTTCCAGTCAGCGATAAGGGGCATCCGGAAGTTTAATATGGAAATAATACTTACTCATCAATTACAGGTTCTTTGGTATCGTTACGATAAAACACCGGGATTGGGACTCCCCATTTCCTTTGACGAGAAATGCACCAATAGGGCCTCTTTTGCAGTTGACTCACTAAAGACCGTTTATATGTGACACTTCGATCGTGAGGGATAACAGAAACGTCGTTTTCCAGAGTTTTCTAACATTAGAAAAACGTAAACTACTCGAATAGCGTAGTACTAATCAAAAGTACTTACAACAGCCTTATCTTTGACTTTCTCCGTATCCACAAACCACTGCTTACTAGCTTTAATTATTACTGGCTGTTTGGTCCTCCAATCGTAGGGGTAACTGTGTTGGATCGCTGATATATGCAAAAGATCGTCTTTTAAGTAACCGAGTACCGCCTCGTTGCCTTCTGTTAGTACGGATTTATTGACAAACGGTTCACCTGCTTCTGGTTTGTACACACCTTCATCTGAGACCAAATCAACCTTCATACAATTATTAATATATTGTTATCGTAAAATGAAAACTTAAAATTTGATCATACAATTTTTATTTTGTTCCTTATTCCCACCAAAAAATCGTCAGGACCATGAGCAGGAGCTGTGTGCACCAAACCGGTCCCTTTCATGTTGCTTACATGCCCCGAATGAACAAATTTACACAGTTTATCTTTATATATGGGGTGGTAATAGGTGGCATCAAGAAGCATGTCGCCTAAAATTATCTATAATATAATAACATTTGGGTATATTGAAATAACCTCTCCCCACAATGCTTATTTAGATTACAACTATAAGTACTTTATCTACCTGAATGTACTCCCAACAATTGATACTCGCAGTTTGATTCCTTACAAAAATTTTCATACAAATCCGTAGCAACAATATACAAATCTTTATCTTCAATGTCAGGCTTCTTCACTAAACAATATGTAAAACAGTTATTGTAAGAGATCGCTTGATTGCTTGGTAACGTCCATGGGGTTGTAGTCCATATAATTGCGTACACTCTTCAAGCACAAAAAGATTGTTTTACCAAACAAAAAAAAAGCAAGAGCAGTGAGGCAGCGTGAAGCTGACTTACCGCTTGTCGCTGAGACTGGGTACGCCAGGTATATGGTTAATGAGTATTCGAACATAAGCACTGGGACTCTTGTGGTTTTCATTGTATTCTAGTTCCGCTTCAGCTAAAGCTGTTCTAAGAAATAAAGTGTTTGCAACATGAAATTTGGATCATTTTGTGGATGAAAAATAAAGTTTTACCTAGATGATGGACTCCAGTAAATAGGCTTAATGTCTCGATAAATATATCCATTTTGGTAAAGTTTAAAAAATATCTTTAGTTGATTTTGAATATAATCCACGCTTTTGGTTTCGTAGTGGTTCTCCCAATCCCCAATTACTCCCCAAGATTTAAACACCTCCATTTGACTTTTAATAGTTTTGGTTGCAAAATTCCTTGCTAAAATCATCATTGAATCGGTCAGTCTCCCATTTAAAATCACCACATTATGCAAAAAATAACTACTACATGAATGAAGTCTTAGATGAACAACTTATAAAAGATAAATGCTCACTATTTAAATATAAGTCAGAAAATGTAACAGTTACTTACCTTTAGTTCTTATACTGATTGCATCCAAATTTTTTGTATTTGTTAAAGCTTTTAGTTCTATGGGTAACCCATGACAGTCCCACCCAGGAACATAATTAACTTTTCTTCTGTCTAGTATTTTATATCTCAATATTATATCTTTTAGAATCTAAAAATTTAGAAAGCTGCAAACGGCATTTTCTATGTATAAACAAAGATTTGGCATATACTTAGTCTTATAAAGAAATATAACAGTTGCAACTCAGTTAAGTTTTTTTCCAACTTTTAAAGATATTTATTACAAAAATTTACCTTGTTAATAGCGTGTCCCATATGAGGTGACCCATTAGCATATGGAGGCCCATCATGCAGCACATACTCAGGTCCATTCAAATAGTTTTTTTGCCACTCATACAACCCATTGAAACCTCCTACCTTGAAGTAAAATAATACTAAATTACTCACTGTCTAAAAGTACTTAAGCCTAGATGTGCACATCTCTTGTTGCATTAAAGTAAATTCTTGACGATGCCGGGAATTATAAACCATTTACTTATATTATAAATCTGACTTTCACATTTTTATCGTATCTTCTCATCATGTGCGGAAAAGAGATACATATAAAAAAAATTAAGGTTCAAAGGTATTGAGATGCCAAAAATAAGTGAATAAGGTATATACACAGAATGTGGGTAATAAAGGATATAATTCACTATCATTAAAACGTTTTCAATCTGTTACAACTTACTTTGTAAATGTGTTTGTCTCTATCCACAAGTTTTTGGCCCTCAATTCGAAGGGGCAACTTGGTCTTTGGTAGAAGCACTGTGTGGCTGAAAGGATTAGATTTTGAGGTGGCTTTGGTACAGTAACATACGCAAAAGGAGTTTCTTTTTCTTTGCATAAGCTTTAACATGATATTACTGTAATAATTAAAATAAATTCTAATATTGAACTAGAAGAAAAGTACAATTTTTAAAATACTTAAAAAGTCAGGTTAGGTTTTTATTCTATATCAAGGAGCTAGCAAATATGGAGCGAGCATAGTGCTTAACAGTTTTTAGCTATGAGACGCATCAAAATGGCGGCAAAATCCGCAGGAGGTTGAGGAAGCACCCATTTGTTCTTTCACTGCCCAAAAACAAACAAAAAATCACTTTGTTCACGACTGTCGGACTGTACAATAATATAAGTGAGTTCGGTAATTACGGTTGTCAGTCTATCTCACTCTAGCCTGTTAAGATTTTGGGAGAAGTTCTGTGTCCGGACTCCGGAGCGATGAGATAAAATATAAAATTATCAAACTCGGCTATAGTAATCCTATCATAAGGTTGTAAACACATGCTAGACTACGTCATGTCCTTTAAATTATCCACGGCGTAAATAATATTAATTAATCATCGCTCTATATTTTATTTTTTCATTGTACAGTCCATGAGAAATGCATGCAGACACCGCCATGTTGGAAATTACAAACAAAACAAATGAAAATTCAAACTCTCGTGGCCTGATATTGATATTAAAGCCAATTCGACTGTCGTGCGAGGCGCGCTTTAAAGACCCAGTTTCTAAATGATGATTATATTATATCAAAATTGTAATTTAAGCCGTGGACACTCTGGACATAAACCCATCTCATTCTAGTTTGTTAAAATATTGTGTATAATATAGTGTGGGAAGGTGTATACTTCGTATATTTTCTTCAAAAATCCTTTACTGGCGGACCGGTTTCGGCGCGCAAAGCCCATCATCAGCGCCCAAAAATTAGTCAAAAGAGGGAAAGTGAAGGCTTGGACGAATATTGTTAAAATATTGAAGATGTAAAACAGGAGGATTTTTCCAAATGTAATATAGTAGGTCGTTGCTCTGGGCATTAACCGATTTTACTCTCTAGCTTGTGTGAGCTACAATGACCAAGCACACGTGTCTTAGTATTTGTGACGTCGTCAAGAGTGCGCATAATGGCTCGCCGAGGGCTGTGGATAAAAACTCATCTCATTCTAGTTTGTTAAAATATTACGGCAATGTGGACAAAGTTTACCATCCATCTTGCATATAATAGGCATCATTCCCTCAGGTAAACCGAGCCTGCATTATATGCTTCTTGCATAATATACTATTCTCAACGGAGTGCCAGAGCGTGAATATATGTAATATTCTCGCCCATACTCAGGTATTGTATTTTAAGCATTCTTGTAGAACTACTTTATATTCCACAGAATAAATAGAGTCCATTTCAAATAAATATTCATGTAGTAAGCTGAGAAATTGACATATAAATGACACATTTACATGGATGGAATAGGAAGAATCTGTCAAAACCTCAGCCTGCTAGATGAATATCTATTTGAAATGGACCATGCTAAAAACATGGAGGCGCATTGCACCACCATCAAAACTGTCACAAGTGACACCTGTCAAATTTTCTGTCAACCGTCATGTTTGGCATTCCAACTTTAAAGAGGGAGGTTAGGTTTGTTTCTGGTTCGCGTTATTAATTTTTGCTTCAAATTGCCGGTATTTGATCCATTTGCCCGTATTTTCTGCCTTTTTCGGTTTCCTTAAAAAGTTAAAAATGTCTGAGAACACCCAGCTCTCAGCTGTTGAGGCTGAGCTATACGATAGACAGATTCGTTTGTGGGGGATCGAGTCCCAAGAACGGTAAGCTAAAGAGCAACATTCAAGAACCTATACCCTTAAAAAAAAAACGTTTATAGCGTTCTTGCATTTCCACTTTAGTTTCCTAGTTTTTTTTTTGTAATAAGCTATGTTCAGTTATTCAAAAGTTTGTCACTAAAATTTATAATTTTGCCAATTAATGTGAATAGTTATTGAAGACTGTTGAAGAGACTTTAAAACACGATATTCTGAAAAGATTCTCCAGTGCTTTCTTTTATTTAATCTGAGGCGCAATAATTTTGCCAGTTTATATGAATAGATATCGAAGAGGCTTTAAAACATGGTATTCTGAAAGAAATGTCCATTGTTTTCTTTTATTTAATCTGAGTCGCTTTCTGTCTTGCCATGAGAGTAACTCATAACAGTTCAGAGGAATGGGGTTTGTTTTAATAGCTTTCCAACATTGCAGTACAATACAATGTGTCCAAAAAATTGCCTTAAGTGAGGCCCTTTGGGAGGGTTAACTTTTAACACTTGTTTTATCCATTCACACTGATAACTTTGGTAACTCTACCTGGTAGATATGGAAATACTTTTTTACTTTTTAGTTGCCTTAATTTATGTAACTACTTAGTTAGATTTTAAATATTTGAATTCATTCTATTTTTTCAGTTTGAGAGCTGCCAATGTACTTCTTATTGGCGTGAGGGGGTTAGGATCAGAAATTGCAAAAAATATCCTTTTGTCAGGGATCAATTCTTTGGTTATATTAGATAATGGTAAGGCCACTGAGGAGGAGCAACATAAGAATTTCCTCATTAACAGAGAGGGAGTTGGAAAACAGGTAATGAACTTTTTAATTGTTTTGTCCTCTGCCAATCTTTCGGCACATAATTAAGACTAAAAAATTTGCTAGGCAAAGGAAATTTGAGGACTGCTAGTGGGTATATTTTTTAAATTTGAGCCATGCAGTACAGTTACATTTCCTCTTAAATCCGCAGATTGCAGAGGAAGTGCTAATTAAGGCCCAAGCCCTTAATCCTTTGGTAAAAATTACTGCAGATACTTCAGATCCTGCAACCAAGGACCCCAAATTTTTCGAAGGTTTTACTATAATCATAGCCACGGGAATCAAAACGGATCTTCTGTTGAAACTTGACAAGATCTGCAGGGCTGCTAACGTGAAACTGATATTTGGAGATGTATTTGGATCTTTTGGTTATTCTGTCACTGATTTCCTGGAACATGATTATTACGAGTAAGCACTCATGTCATCATTATGCTGTATTTAGAGATGATGATGTAGATTTGAATTAGTTCAGGTTGAACACAGATATCTTTTTTGAAATTGAGGTTTTTTTTGGACAAAAGGGTTTTATTTCTCAAGTATTCTTGTGCTGTATTAGAGGATTATTAATTAATGATTGCTATTAAGTACCTACCTATTTTCTCTCAAAATAGGGACCAACTAAAGTTGGCTGGAAAGAAAAGAAACCCAGATGGCAGTGTGAAAAAGGTTGAGAATGAAACAGTCAAAGTGAAGGGTCAAATAATTTACCCTGAACTAAACAAAGTTATCATTTTACCAAATACCAAACAGAGCGTGGATCACATCAAAAAGGTGAAGAGAAGGAATGAGTACTTCTTTTTAATGTTAGGTGAGTCCTAACTCTTTTATTTTAGTTGAATCAAATCAAATCTCAAACTTCCAACACTGAAGCAGCGACTGGCCCATTGAGTTGTTCCTATAATTCAAGAAAAGTAAATGTATTAATTTTTTTTTAGTTCTCCTTGAATTCCGAAACCGCCACAATCGCAACCCGGAGCTTTCTCATAAAGAAAAGGATCTCATCTCGCTGCAAGAAATAAAATCGGAAGTACTCGATCTGTACGGGTTCGACCACAATAAGCTCAAGGACGAACTGTTTGAGCTTGTCTTTGGGGAAGTTGTCCCGGTTTGTGCGGTGCTGGGGGGAGTTATTGGTCAGGAGGTCATTAAGGGCGTATCCCAGAAAGAGGTGCCCATCAACAACGTTTTCCTATTCGATCCGGTAACATTTTGTGGGAAAGAAGAAACAATAGCTTAAGTCATCATAGTTTGTTATCTAAGTATGTATTAATATTTGTTTTGATTGTCATTTTTTTTGCATTGTTTTTTTGAAATCTCAGGTTTTCAGAACCAGAATATCAGCAGTTTTTCTTTTTTATTGTCCTATCATACAGTATTATTTCCCGTACAAAATGAAACTGCTACATGAAACCTTCATATTGGCACAAGATTTACTGAAATTTTGCAAAAATTCTAACTCTTGATTTGGGCATGTTTATAGAGATTAGGTAATTAGCCATGTAATGTGTAAAAATAAATTTTTTAATGACCGCACGGCTACGCTGATTGAACGATTTATTTTAAGAGATTTCACGTTTTTTCGAAAACAAAACTATTTTGCTCAGCCACTTGCCAGCAGTTTATGAACGAAAAGTACCTGAAATTAGTGGAAAACCAGTATTTATACACATGTACACACTTTCGTTAGCGCTGTACGAAAAATAATTGGGGGAGCGTCCGCTGTGACGTGGCCAATGATTTAAAAATAAAATACATCTCGTGGACGTCCCGACGTCGTTTTCGACGACGCTTTGCCTTTGAGGGGTCATTCAGTTGTTTTGCTCAAATAATACCAGACAATAGTATGCGATCGTTGATCAGTGTTGAATCAATCGCCGATTAATCGAAAGTCCCAGGACAATCGGGAAAGGGAGAGAAGGACGCAACAGGTACTATTTGAGTCCCTGCATTGCGTAACGTGTAAACCACGTGTGCGTCTCTGTGTTACATTCTTGTGTTTATCTGTGTTATAGTGGAAGAGTTATGTATGTGCATATTTAGGTAATGTACTTGATTGATATTTAAGTTACTTAATGTCTCTTATAGAGGTAAATTTTTTACCTATAGATTTGAATTGTATAAACAAACTGATGGTGCGCGATTAAAGGAAACCTTATGTTTTCCTATTGGCCTCATTCATCGTCAGGCTTCTCACTAATGAAAGGGAGTCCTGCATGAACAAACTCCTGAATTTCGAATAAATACCATTGTTTTTGGCTTTAAACATTTATCTTCCTTTTAAGCTACCTGTAATAATTATTTTTCATTTTTCTATAATTGCAGCGTTCGCTTGTCCTTTGAACTAAAGTGCTCGGCTTGAATCGTGGACAGAGAATTTTTCAAGGCGGCCAAAAAGGTCCGGTTTGCCATGTCCATTCCGTTCGTAGACATGGATGAGGACGACGGTGTCGGTTTTGTCGCGGAAAGTCATTATTTGAAGAGCCCTACAATCGCCGAACAGCAGGCAATGAGACTGTTGCAAGTGCCCACTAGGGGCGGAGGGGAGGGAAGTTTATCGTCGAGCGTGAGCGACTTGGACGTTCCCATTTATTCTTCAGAAAACTTGACAACGACTCCTAGGAGAGAAGTGCAATCGGTAAGTTTGTTTTACGCAAGAATGTTTTTAACGTTCCCGAAGAACGTGATGAAAGGGTGTTCCCGAAACTTCAGTCAGGTTGATAAAAAAAATTGCCCTACTGGGAAGGTAAACCTTTTTATATCTTCATGTTTAAGAGAAGATGACGTTACATATAGCCTGTAAACAAAAAAAAAATGTTCTAATGTAAAGTTCTCCAAAGCGAATTAATGGAGTGATATAGGTACACCATAATAATGATCTTTAAAACTTTAGTTTCAATGTTCTCCAAGACAAATTAATTAATAATACCAATGTACACCACTTCTAGTAGAACTATTTCTAGTTTAGTCTCTTTTTGTCAATTTCCAAGTTACTACGTATAATATGCAAAAGGTACAACTTTTTATACCTTCATGACTAAGGGAAAGTGAAGCGCTACATACGGTTTAAAAAAAAACTTTTGTTCCAAATGTTCTTCAAGGCGAATGAAGTAATATACACCACTTCTAATAAAACTATTTCTAATTTCTAAGTGAAATATTAAAGTCTCTTTGTGTCAACTTTCTACGTAATTTGCAAAAAAAATGCCCTATAGGCCGGAAAAGTACAACTTAGCCGCTACCAAAAGTATGGACATCTTCACTTTCTATTAAACAGACATTTAATGTTTTTGACGAGTCCGCTGCAGCCTCAATTCTTCAGAGGCAAAGAATAACTGCCCTTAGGGGCGATGGTTTAAGTGCTTGGCAGAGGCTCACTGAAGAAAATCAGCAGAATTTCGAAGACCTGAAGCCTTATTTGGACAAGCATGAGGAGCAAATCTATCAAACTCAGTTGACAAGTTGAAACTTAGAGGTCCAAAAAAACCATTAGGTCTAATCCAAATGCTGAAGCAGCGACTGACTCAAAGGCATTGAGGTTCAACAAGCACTAAGTTTGGTCAACGTATTAGTGTGTGCTGGTGACAGACACGTTGCCAGAGATGCAATACGTATCCATCAGTAGTTAAGAAACTATTTTTCCGATGAAAGGCTTGATAATGCCAATGAAAGCAAAGAAAATGGAGGAGAGCCAGAAATGAGAAGTTTACTCCACAACTGAAGTGTGAGCGCGTAAAACCCTTAACAACTTTAACTTTTTAATATTCACTAGATTAAAAAATATATGGACGGCGTGAGGCTTTTCAACGCCTCTTTAACACTTATTTTCTTTTAACACATTTAAAAATAGTTGTGCGGGGTGAGACTTCGCCTCACCCTTTTGCTTTAACGCTGCGTCAGCTTTCAGGCAAAAAGAAAAAGTAAAACCTGGCCTCGACTTAAGCTCAATTAACAAAAAACAGCCAAAATGAGGTACAACTTGCATATAATAGGCATCATTCCCTCGCGCAAACCGAGCCACCTTCGGAAATGATGGCCTGCATTATATGCTTCTTGCATAATATAATATTATCAACGGAGTGTCAGAGCGTGAATATATGTGATATTATCACCCATATTTATGTGTTGTATTTTAGTATTCTTGTAGAAGAACTTCATATTCCATTAGAATAATAGTAAAATTACCACTACCACTGGAAACATGGCCGCGCATTGCACTACCATCAGAACTGTCACAAGTGACACCTGTAAAATTATCTGTCATCTGTCATGTGTGACATTCCAACGGTGAAAAAAGAGGTTAGGTTTATTCTTGGTTGGCGTTATGATAAATTTTTGCTTCAAATAGCTGGTATTTGGTCCTTTTGCCCGTATTTTCTCCCTTTTTCGGTTTCCTTAAAAAGTTAAAAATGACTGAGAACACCCAGCTCTCAGCTGTTGAGGCTGAGCTATACAATACACAGATTCGTTTGTGGGAGATCGAGTCCCAAGAACGGTCAGTTAAAGAACAACAGTCCAGAAATTTCATCCTTAAAAAAAAACGTTTATAGCGTCCTTGCATTCCCACTTTAGACTCCTAGTTTTTTCGTAATAAGCTGTGTTCAGTTATTCAAAAGTTTGTCATTGAAATTTATAATTTTGCCAGTTTATATGAATAGATATCGAAGAGGCTTTAAAACATGGTATTCTGAAAGAAATGTCCATTGTTTTCTTTGAGGCGCTTTGGGAGAGTTAAGTTCTAACACTTGCTTTATCCATTAACACACTGATAACTTTGGTAGCCCTACGGTAGATATGGAAAAGTATGGAATTAGTTAGATTTTGAATATTTGAATTTATTCTATTTTTTTTTAGTTTTAGAGCTGTCAATGTACTTCTCATTGGAGGGAGAGTGTTAGGATCAGAAATTTTAAAATATATCCTTTTATCACGGATCAATTCCTTGGTTATAGGTATTAGATAATAGTCATTCAGTGAATTCAGTCTTCAGTCAAAAAGAAGAAGTAAAACCTAGCCTTAACTGTAAGCTCAATTAACCACCAAAATCAGGTACAAGTCGACCTGAACCACAAATTCGACAAAACCTAGAATTTCAGCTTAATAAATTGAGGGCCTGAGCAAATGAAATAAAGCGAGTAGAAAACATAGTGAAACAGTACTGACAAAGACACAGTGGAAAGCAAGTTAGGAGAACTCGAAAAGGTAATTGAAGAAATAGTCAATAATGTCAAGGAAAAAGTAAAAAAGGATGTGCTGCTTGGAATTACCAAAGTGTTACCAGTTACCAAAAAAAAAACTGATAAATGTAGACTACATCGTCTATACGACAGGTGATGTTACATAATATGGCCTTTAAAAACAAAAGAAACTTCTGTTCTAATGTTTTCCAAGGCCAATTTATGGAATAATAGTAGATACTTAGATTTCCAGTAGATGGTACTTT